>AWUE01013896.1:0-57682 GCA_001974825.2 Corchorus olitorius | reverse complement strand
TTCCATTTTGGAAGTGAAGTTGTTGTTGTTGTTGTTCTTGAAACTGTTGTTGTTGTGCCATTTTGATGAGTTGCTCGTAGGGTGATAAAAAGATGATTAAGGAAGTCATGTGCCTACTGTTGCCATATATGGAGCTCGTAGATTCAAAGGTTGAAAAAATTTGCATAGCTATGTGTAAGTTATGTTGCATAAGTATGCATATCAAGTGTTTGATATAAGGCCAATGTGAGATTTTTATTTTTTATTAATTTAACCAAACAGTAGAGAATATTTGTTACAAATCTGGCCTTTTTTTATTTTTTTTTCATTATTTCATTCTCTCCCAATCAAGAAAATTTGATTGTAATTATTCGTATATATATGAAAAAGGTTGATCGTTGCTTAGTAGAAGATATCCTTTTTTATTCCTTATTAATTTTCCTCCTTACATGATCATAATTTGTCTTTTGTCTTACCTCTTTGAATTGGATTGGAGCATCCTTTTTTGTTGTTGTCTCTGCTGTTCTTAATGTCTGATATGATGAAACTGATGAATGTATATGCAGGTCCTTTCTTGTTGCGATTAAACAAGTCTAAAATAATAAACAAGAACAAGAAGATTTACGTGGTTCGATCAATTTGATCTACGTCCACGGGCAGAGAGAGATTCTTATTATTTAGGAGAGAACAATACAACACATCAAGAATACAAGATATAGACCCCTTATATAAACATAGGGTATTTAGTTCCTATCTTGACTAGGACAACTAATCCATACCTCCGCTTCCATCACAGACCTCCAGGAAAAATCCACAAAATTCGTAGCTCCACAAATTTCGGTCGGGTCACAATTTGAACCGGGTTAACAAGAATTCCAGGCACAAATAACATTTCTCCACCTTGACTTGAATTCTACATAACTCAATCGAAGTATCTCCACCTTGACTTAAGTTTACCAAATCACCAAAATACGCCAAGCTTCCCTCTCTGCCAATTAAGCCCCTAAGGGCTTCAAGCTATGCGAACATTTACCAAGTCCAAGCTATGCTTGAACTTGTCAGTTGTCAATGGCTTTGTCAACATGTCTGTAGGATTATCAGCTGTAGGAATCTTCTCTATAGTGGCCACCTTATTATCCAAAGCATCACGAATAAAATTCAATCTAACATCAATATGCTTTGATCTTTCATGATACACAGGGTTTTTCGCCAAACTCAAAGCACTCTGACTATCACAGTAAATAACAGGCTTCGAAACATTCAAACCCAAACTATCAACAAGACCATGCAACCACATACCTTCTTTAATCCCTTCAGTCAATGACATATATTCTGCCTCAGTAGTAGACAAAGCAACAGTTGCTTGAAGAGTTGCTTTCCAACTAATAGCACAACCATACAGGGTGAAGATATAACATGTTAAAGATCTTCTTTTAATAAGGTCACCAGCATAATCAGAATCAACATAACCAATCAATCCAGAATTACCATCAGAACCATAAACCAAACAGACATTCTTCGTTCCATTCAAATATCGCATAATCCACTTAACAGCCTCCCAATGAGCTTTACCAGGATTACTCATAAACCTACTAACCACACTTACAGCATGAGCTAAGTCTGGCCTAGTGCAAATCATAGCATACATCAAGCTACCTACTGCGCTAGAATATGGTATTATACTCATGTAGTTAACTTCATCATCAGAACTAGGTAGAGCACTAGCATCAAGTTTAAAATGTGCAGCTAAAGGGGTACTAACCGGTTTGGCTGTATCCATTTGAAAAGATTGCAGTACCTTTTCGATGTATTTCTGTTGAGATACATACAACAAGCCTGCTTTTCTATCCCTCCAAATCTCCATACCCAAAATCTTCTTCGCTGCACCCAAATCCTTCATCTCAAATTCACTGCTTAGCAAAGCTTTCAGGCTATTAATCTCAGCCAAATCCTTGGCTGCAATCAACATGTCATCAACATATAGCAGCAAGTATATATATGAACCATCAGACAATTTCTTAGAGTACACACAGTTATCATACTGATTTCTAGCAAAATCATGAGAAACCATAAATGAGTCAAACCTCTTATACCACTGTCTAGGAGACTGTTTCAAACCATACAAGGACTTCTGCAATAAGCACACATGGTCTTCATTCTCAGAATCAATAAATCCCTCAGGCTGTGACATGTAAATCTGTTCCTCTAGATTACCATGCAAAAAAGCAGTCTTAACATCTAACTGTTCTAGATAGAGATCAAGAGTACTAACCATGGCAAGAAGAACCCGAATAGTTTTGTGCTTCACAACTGGTGAGAATACCTTATTGTAGTTTATTCCCTCCTTTTGCGAAAAACCCTTAGCCACAAGTCTAGACTTGAACCTTGCAGGTTCAACTCCGGGGATTCCCCTTTCCTTTTGAATACCCATTTACACCCTACTGGTCTCACTCCTTTTGGCAATGGTACAAGTTTCCATGTCTCATTCTTTGCAAGAGACTGCATCTCCTCATTCATAGCTAATAACCAGTCTGCTGCATTCTCACTCTTAATTGCCTCTTTATAAGATCTTGGTTCATCAGAATCAATAATTTCTGCCACTGACAAAGCATATGCAATAGGATCAGTTTCACCAACATTAAAACTAATGCAATCTGCGTACCTTTGTGGCTTTCTGATTTCCCTTCTGGTTCTCCTTTCTGCTATACTTTTAGACAAATCATCAGTTTCAGTCCTAGACTCTTCTGTAGTAAAAGAAGGTGATTTCAAAGGTGGTGCATCAAATACCACTTTCTGGTCAGTACCTGCAAGATCAACAAGCTTCTCTTTCCGGCTAAACATAGCAGATTCATCAAAGGTTACATCTCTGCTAATAATAATTTTGTTGTTATCAGAATGCCACAACCTATAACCTTTAACACCAGTTCCATATCCTACAAATATGCACTTAATTGCCCTAGGCTCCAGTTTACCATCATTAACATGAGCATAAGCAGGACAACCAAATATTCTCAAGCCAGAGTAATCAGAGGGTTTATCGTACCATACCTCTTGAGGAGTCTTCAAATCAATTGCAGTTGATGGAGACCTATTCACCAAATAAGCAGCAGTATTAACTGCCTCAGCCCAGAACTTCTTTGACAAACCAGCATTTAGTCGCATGCACCTAGCACGCTGCAGAAGTGTTTGGTTCATGCGTTCTGCAACTCCATTTTGTTGTGGCGTTCTTCGTACAGTGTGATACCTCACTATACCCTCTTTCTTGCAGAACTCATTGAATTCTTGACCACAGAATTCCAAACCATTATCAGTTCTAAGAGTCTTGATTTGCCGACTGGTACGTTTTTCAATCATAATCTTCCACTCTTTGAACCGATCAAACACCTCATCCTTTGTTTTCAGAAAATATACCCAAACCTTCCTGGAGTAATCATCAATGAAAGTCACAAAATACCTGCATCTACTATGAGACTCCAGGAGCAGGACCCCACAAATCAGAATGAACATAATCAAGAATCCCCTTAGATGTATGCTTGCCAGAACTAAACTTAACCCTGCGCTGCTTACCTAAAACACATGTTTCGCAGAATTTAAGCTTTCCACATTCTAACCCATCTAAAAGACCCTTTTTGCTCAAAATTGCCAGTCCTTGCTCGCTCATATGTCCCAATCTACAATGCCACAATTCTGTACGATCATTTGAATCCCCAAGAGACTCGGAAACTGCTACTTCTCCTATCACTGAGTTGCCTATCAGAGTGTAAATCCCGTGTTGCAATTTACCCTTCAAGATAGTCATAGCACCTTTCGAAACTTTAATCTGCCCATTTTCGCCAGAATATTTGTACCCTTGTTTATCAAGAGTACCCAAAGAAATCAAATTCTTTCGGAGTTCTAGAACAAGCCAAGCATCAAACGTTCTAATCGTTCCATCATGCGTTTTAATCTGCACTAAACCACTGCCCTTGATACTCAAAGCTGTCTCATCACCCAACATCACACTTCCGTTCCACTCCTTAAAAGTGGTGAACAAGTTACTTGAAGACGTTATGTGATAAGACGCACCAGTGTCTAGAACCCATGTGTTTGCAGAGCCCGCAGTACTAACAGTTAGAACATCAGTACCTACTTCATCATCTGAACTCTCCACAAGAGATGAACCCTCTTGAACAATAGCTGCAGTAGCTTTTACATTCGATTCCTTCTTCTCACTAGAATTACCTTTCTTGCGCTCAGGACAATCTTTACGCAGGTGCCCTTTCTCATTACAGAAAAAACATCGAAGCCTAGATAGCTTCGATTTGGAGCGTGATCTGCCCCTAGCAGTGCCGCTGCTTTTCTCCTTGTTTCTGCCTCGTGTAACAACTAAACCTGCTTCTCCTTCGACATCTGCTGAAACTTTTTCCTGCAGTTCCTTCGAAAGCAAAGCGTCTTTAGCATCTTTCAGAGCAATCGTATCCCTACCATACAACATGGTATCTCGAAAATTTTGAAACGACCTTGGCAACGAACATAGGAGAATCAGCGCCAAATCCTCATCTTCCATCTTGACTCCAACTCCACCAAGATCAAGTATAATCCGATTGAAGTTATCAAGATGATCTTTTATCGGTGTATTTTCTGCCATCTTGAATGTGTACAGGCGTTGCTTCTGGTATAACCGATTAGTCAAAGACTTCTTCATATACTTATCATCAAGCGCCTTCCACAAACTCGCAGCATCTTTCTCCGCAACAACCTCTCTTAAAACCTCATCAGAAAGACTCAACAAGATTGCACTATGAGCCTTCGCCATGATTTCCTTTATCTCCTTCTCTGTTGATTTTTCAGGCACATCTCTTTATCAATCGCACCTGCGCAGTTCTGCTGAATCATCATCGCCTTCATCTTTACCTTCCATAAGATAAAATCGTTCGACCCATTGAATTTCTCAATGTCGAATTTCCCTAATAAAGACATCTTGAATCGCAAAACCCTAAATCCCAGAAAAAACGATTTCTCAATAAACCCTTATCACGAACAGATACCAGGGACCAATCAAGAAATCCAATCTAAGCTCTGATACCAATTGTTGCGATTAAACAAGCCTAAAATAATAAACAAGAACAAGAAGATTTACGTGGTTCGATCAATTTGATCTACGTCCACGGGCAGAGAGAGATTTCTTATTATTTGGGAGAAAACAATACAACTCATCAAGAATATAAGATATAGACCCCATATATAAACATAGGGTATTTAATTCCTATTTTGACTAGGACAACTAATCCATACCGCGGGGGCGAAGCCCCCCGCACCCCCTACGCCTATTCTGCGTCTTCCCCGCATGAGGTCAATGCTGGGCTGCGGCCCGATCCCTTCGCTTCCATCATAGACCTCCAGAAAAAAATCCACAAAATTCGTAGCTCCACAAATTTCGAGTCGGGTCACAATTCGAACCGGGTTAACAAGAATTCCAGGCACAAATAACAATATATTTTAGAGGACCTCTTCAATCTTCGAAAAGAGGGCCCTAACATGGTTAGAAAGACAGAATTTGGTTAATTTTTCCAAGTTCATTGGCCTCTTTTACTTGGAAAATCCATTTCTTGATCACTGGACCATAGAGTTCTCCTATATATTCAGATCTCCTTCTTAACTGACTCTGCCGAATCTGCATGTCCATGACACAGACTCTTCCCTCTTCCCCCGAAAGAATACCATACTCGCTGGTAAAAAGATAAGTTTTTTATTTTTAATAATTCAATATCATTAATAAAGGTTCTGATACTGATTGTTAGATTTTATCTTTTTATAATTCAGTTTATATCAAATAACCGCATATAACATAATCTATCTTCACTATCTACCAAATCCTTAGTGGCTGTACTCAAAGAATAAAAAGAAATAATTCGTACAATCTGATAATATACTTCATATAGACGAGGCAAGCAACACCTGATCTCCCAATAATCACTTAAATGATTTTGTTACTTATAAATAACCATAGAAATAACCCTATGACGATTAAGAATCCAGGAAGTGGAGCCTTAAAATATATTTTAGAGGGCCTCTTCAATCTTTGAATAAAGGGCCCTAGAATGGTTAAAAAGACAGATTTTAACATGTAATTGTGTAGAGTTGTTTTTCACAAGGTTTATGCTCACTGTGAGTATAGAAACGTGCCAATAAATTGCCTGATTTTAATTATATCAACAACTCTGCATTACGTTTAGTGATAGAAGGCAAAACCAGTCGGCGATTAAACTGCATTTAGATATTACTCAATTGCTATCTGGTACAATTAACTGCATTAGATATTACTCAACTCACATCAAACTACTCACTCTTTAAATAGACTTCTAACTAACAAACTTTGATCAACTATACATGGGTAGTATCAATAATGCTTGGAATTATTTGTGTGGGGTTTATTACGGGGTTAACTCCTATTACATTATATATTTACATATTTTTTATGATAATGAAATCTTATTCTGGCCAGCCAAATATTTTAAAATCTGTTTTTGGAGTGTAATATCTTAAACATTTTAAATCTTAAATATATATTATTTTTTTATCTAAAAAAAATATATATTATTTTTGTCCATAAAAAAATTCCTATTTATTTTCGTGTTAGTGTCAACAAAAAAAACATATGCCGGTCGTGATACGTAATGCAATAATGATAGTCGTGGTGTGCTAAAATTTTCACTTGTTTTCATTAAGTAATTCCTTATATAAAAATATATTGATATAAATAGGATAGCATAGTATCAGAGTATTGATATTTTCTGTTATTATTTTGATATCTATAATTATTTTTATCAGATAAGTTAACAAGATAACAAAGTAACTAATAAAACAAAATTAACAAAATAACAACTTACCTACATACAAAAAAAAACATCTTGTACGCAAGTTGTCATAGCACTTTCATTTTAAATCAATCTCGCTCATCTGATCTGCCCTCGCTGATACTGCTTTGAGAGACTGCGAAAAACTAAGTTGACTTTCGTATTGTGCTTAATTTTTTACTTTTTTTTTCATTAAGCACTCTCTTATAAAAATATAATTATATTTCTACATAGAAACATACACACACATAATGCAATGGGAAATTCTTAAATGTGGTTAATGGAAAAGAAAATGAACAAAAATAAAGAAAAAAGAATTAACCCCTCACTCTTTGACCAATTCGATTTTCTGGGGATTTTTTAGGCAACCTTCTTGAAAACCCAGAATGAGCCTCAGCCTGATGTTCCTAGAAAAACAATCACCTATGACTGAAACTGATACGAATCTAGTTGTTTTAAGATTCAAATCCACCCTTGTGACCCGCCAAGAATCAAGTTGAACAACTTTCAACTTCTAGATGTGTATGTCGACAATCTCACCCAAGCAATCTTCTTCTTTCGTCGGCCTTAGACCTCCAATTAGACCTGCAATTGAACACCTAAGATCACAAGATTCACAAGCAATCAAGTATCACAACTTAATTGTTTGCTAGGACTCTACAAGATTGAAGAACCCTAAGTTTTGCTCAAACTAGAACAAAGAAGCTAAGATAATCAATTTGGGTAAAAAGCTCAATTTTATTAATCAACTCAACTTATGTTTACAAGAGAGGATTGGTGCCTTTATATAGGCAAGAAAGGGGGGGGGGGGTCTGATCTAAATCCTAAGCCTTAAGGATAAAGGAAAAGGCTAGGAAGGAGCTAGTAAAGATCCTACTCCTTATTCTACTAGGAAAAGGAAAATAACAAGTCCTATTAAAACAAGGATAGGACTTAGTCAAACAAGGCCCAACCCAATGTCATCTAAACTAAATAAATAGCTAATTAAAATAGAATAAAGCCCACAATGACCAAATTACAACTCCAATGGCCTAATACTTATCGATTTCAAGTGGAGTACATAACTTGGAATCGATGGGAATATTCCTTTAGTGATGATCTCCAATGGGCTTCAAATGATCTCCAATGGCCTCGAACTCGTCAAGATGAACTCTAATGAGGCCCAATAATGCTTCCTTGAACCTTTTAGCTCTTGCTCTTGTCATTGGGTCTAATGGCATCTTCAATGGATCAAATGGCATCTTAGACAATTCCAATGAGCTTGAAACCTTCTCCAATGAGCTTGGAACCTTCTCCAATGAGCTTGGAACTTGCTCCAATGATCTCCTAGCATCTTCAAGACCATGATGAGTTCTTGGTGCATCATCCCCTCTCCCTTGAAAAGGATTTGTCCTCAAATCTGCATCATTATCAAACAAGGATAAGTCTGAGACATTAAAAGTAGCACTTACATTACCATATTCACTAGGAAGATCTAGCTTGTATGCATTGTTGTTGATCCTCTCCAGAACTTGGAATGGACCATCTCCACGGGGTAAGAGCTTAGACTTCCTCTTCTCAGGGAACCTTTCCTTCCTTAGATGCAACCAAACCCAATCTCCAGGTTTCCAATCACAAGTCATCTTTGAACTTTTCATGTTAACCTTCTTGTATTGTACATCATGCAATGCACACACAAATGCATTCAACTCCTTTTCATAGGTTGGATAGTTCAATGCAGTCCCATTCAACTTCCCACAAAAGTAAGCTACGAGCTTCTCTCCTTGCATCAAAATAACTCCAATTCCTACAAATCACTCAAAAGAAACACAATTTTGCTTGGAATATCTCCAGCCAAGTTGTTAGTACCCATTAGTGTATTTCGAAACAAAGGTAAGATCAAAATAAAATTCTCATGCAAAACACTCTTAATCTCACTCTTAGTAGCTAACATACACTCTTTAACAACTTTCTTAGAACTAGCTTGCACAATTGATGTATTTCCAACGCAATCACTAGAACTATCATGTTTTGCCCTTTCTTTAACCTTAAATTCATCCTCTAACTTAGCAAAATCCTCTTTCAATTTAAATTGATCTTTTAAAACTTCTTGAGGTGATAAAGGAATTAAAGTAATAGGCCTCTTACCATGCATAAAGGTGTACTTGTTGGACTCACCATCATGTTTCACCTTGTTGTCGAATTGCCATGGTCGACCAAGTAGCACATGGCATGCTTGCATTTGGCAAAACATCACACAAGACATCTTCTTTGTACCTGCCCAAAGAAACGAGAAACTAAAACTTGTTTGTTAACTTTAATCTCCTCATTGTCGTTGATCCATCCTAAACTATAGGGTTTAGGGTGTTTGGTAGTGGGGTAATTGCAACTCCTTTACTAAATAAACACTAGCTATGTTTGTACAACTCCCACCATCAATGATCAAACTACTAGGCTTTCCATTCGCATACATCCTCATATGGAACAAGTTTTCTCTTTAATTATATTTCTACATAGACACATACACACACATAATGCAATGGGAAATTCTTTAATGTGGTTGATGGAAAAGAAAATGAATAAAAATAAAGAAAAAAGAATTAACCCCTCACTCTTTGACCAATTCGATTTTCTGGGGATTTTTAAGGCAGCCTTCTTGAAAACCCAGAATGTGCCTCAGTCTGATGCTCCTAGAAAAAAAATCACCCATGACTGAAAGAAAAAAAAATTGAATAGAAAAAATAAAGAAATGAAATTATAAAACGAAAGTTATCTTACGAGAAATAAAGTAATAATAAACCAATGAAAAAAAAGAGGGAAAAAGCAGATGTAACCAATGAAAGTTATATTTGCCTGAAAAACACATGTTATAATATTTGTATGTCTTTTATTGGGCTTTCTTTCCCTTTTTTCTTTTTCTCTTTGCTCTCCATTCTTTCTGGTCTATATTGTTCTAAGCCGGAAGGACAGGAGAAATTACATCTCACAGAGCAGCAAATTATATTTATTCAGCAAGGCAAATAGCCAAATAAAGGTGATTCGATTTTGGAGTTATTTCCCACTTAAGGATTACATACAGCTCGTCACAAACAAACAAGGAATCATATTACTACACCAAATCTGCTGGATCATTGACAACACTGAAACCTTCCTTCTTCAAGATCATTTTGGAGTTATTTCCCACTTAAGGATTACATAATGCTCAAGATCATTGTGGAATTGTTGAAGGAATATACCCATAATTCCTTCACCCTTGAAGAATAATTTCTTTAAGGCAGTCTAGCCAAAGACTCTTAAAGAAAGGCGCTTATTGGGAGGCAACCCAATGATTTTACATGAAGAACCGAAGGAGAGCAAATGGAGCTTAATTTGGACAATTGCAAGATGAATACGAAAGGAGTCCAGTTTCAGAAGCAATGATGGAGCTTATGCCTACAAACAGAGAAGCTTTCTTTAACCCTATCTTTTTAATTTTCCTTGCATTATTTTGTCTTGATTGATTGCTTTGATTGCTTGCCTGTTCTTTGATGAGAAGTCATTGTTAGTTTAGTTTTTATTTCATGCATTTAAATAAATAACATGAGCATGCATAATTGATTGTGTCAATTTCTTATGTGCTTCCACATTGAGGACAATGTGTCTTTTCAGTGTGGGGGAGAGAGTGTAGATAATAGAGAGTCTGCATGCATCATAATCTTAATATGCCATAATTTTTTGGAAAATTTTGAAATTTCATGCATATATTGATTGATTGATTTGGTTATGATTGATTAATACTTAGAATTTTTAAGAATATTTTATTTAATTGATTGATTGATAGCATGATATCTGATTTCTTAGAATTAGGTATAATTGAAGTTTTGTGATATGATCTTATTGTTTATTTCTTCTATGAGTGCCTATTTCTAGAACTTTTGTTTAATTTTTATTGAAATTACAATTATGAAAGTATGTTATGGATATGTCAAGAACAAGTGTGGGGGACTACTTATATAAAAGGGTAGTTAAAAAAATTTGTTCTCATAAAAAGAAGTGTTTTCATGCAAGAGGAGAAGAGGTATTTCTGCATACTTTAAAAAAAATCAATCCATTGTTGTCATTCTTTTCTTTAACAAAAGGAGTTAGTTACCCTTGGAAAGAGGATAAGAGGCATGGAATTGCAGAAATATTGTCCCTCTGAAAAATAAAAGAAGGAGTCCTTCTAGAGTGCTAGTAGCCTCAAAAATGGGAGTTAGTAACCCCAAATCATGAACACTTCGAGGTTAGTAACCTCAATTTTCTAAAAAATCAATTACCCTTAGAAAAACTATTATAACCCACACGAAAATCCTTGATTTGTATCCGTGATATGTCATTTCTTTGAGTAATGGAGATAAAAGTGAAGACATAAGCTTATGGAAAGAAGTAATTATAGGATGTAATGAATGGTAAGTGATTAGAACTACTTTAATTATGGTTACTTAAGAATAAAGATGCTTGCTATTTGTTGATCTTTTGAATTAAGTGCTCTTATGATTCTTTGTTATTTTGATTTCGTAATTGCATTGATCCTTAATATGTGTATGCATTCAAAGTTTTTGAAAATTTTTGGAATTTTGATTTGCATTAGTTTAGGATTATAGGGTCTAATTTATGCTTAAGATTAGTAAGTTCATAGTTTTCAACACTAGTTTGTTAGGGGCTAGCAAAGATTTAGTGTGGGGGAATATGATTGAGCCAAAAACAACCCTATTTTTATGGCTATTTTACTATGTTTTTGGACCTATTTATGCTTAAATATATGTTATTTTGATAATATTTGTGTTTTGAGCCTTTAAGTGATGTGAAAATGAGAAATTGTTATTTTTCACTATTTTTGGAGCTATTTTGATGACTTTTTACACAGATTTTAGCAAAGCAATTTTGAGCATAGATTTGGAGATTCGAAATTCGTGTTTGAAGACCATTTGAAGATAATTTGGAGACTTGAATTTTTTTGAAGATTTATTTCAAGAGCAAGAATTGAAGATTGGAGCCCTAATTGAAGACAAGCCATGGATAAGCCTTCAAGCTTTGGTATTTTAGGATATTATATATGGGAAGATACTCAGCCCATATAAATCATTAATTGGAATTAAAATCTCAATTAATAACTCCTATATCCAAGGAAATATACAAATCCCGTAGATTCCCGATTCTAGTCCTAACAGGATTAGGATTCAGGCGCAGTTTTGGTAGAAAAATCATAACTTTCTGCTCAGACCTCCGATTGAAGCCTATGAGTACTCGTTGGAAAGCTAACTCCGAGATCTACAATTTTTTTTTGAAGTCCAAGACCCAGTTCTGCCGTTTTCAAGCCCAAAAATGCCGTCGAAGTCACTGCATGAATTCAGGATTTTTTCAGGATCCTATTTTAACTTGGATTCTAGTCTAGGATGACTTTTTATCTAACTTGGAGTCTAAGTTAGACACAAAACCGACTTAGACCTCTTTCCAAGTTAGGATTGGAATTCCTAGGGTTATTTCCACTATAAATAGCCACCTCCTGTAACACAAATCACATACCTTCACATACCACACATAGATATTTTTTCTTCATCTATTTTTCTGTTTAGATCTAGTTTCTAGGCAAGGGTGCCCGCCCCCCCCCCCTCTCTAGCAATAGGGAGGTGCGGCATACCTAGGTTTTTTGCAAGGAGATTTCGCCCCTCCAAGGTCTTGTAAGTGCTCTTATGTCGCTCATGGATTTTCCCGAATCATGAGTAGCTAAATTCTTAATACTTCTGATCCTTTGGTGAATTCAATCAATTAAATATGGTGAGATTTCTGTTCTTATAATTTGTTATTTTATTCTTGATAGATAGCATGTTAAACTCTGTTTTAATTCTACAATCTTGATCTTTATTGATTTATTGTGGCCACTAAAGAGGTAATTTGAGAGATTGTTGGCTAGATCAAATAGTGGATTGACGTTCATGTTTGATTGTGTGTAGCAAGTTAGCCGCGCTTGACGGCGAGTTAATTGGGTTTGCATGCCAGTGATCAGATTTATCTGGTTGTTGTATGGTTTTATTTATTAAGCATGTGTGAAAGAACTAATAAAAGTTGATCTTAATGCTTTGAATCCTAGCAAATCTTTAAGACTTGACGGCTAATTGATTAGTTAGGAGGAAAAATGGGTAATTTAAGGCTTGACGGCTAATCTTATCTAAATAGCATGTTAGGGTTTTCCCTAGACCAGTTATCATCATGAATTTAATATTGAATTTATCTTTTAAATCAAGGACCCATAATTAATTTGATTGTTTTCTACCATTGGTGAAGAAGTATACCCTTAATTATTGTTTTCTTTCTTATCTGCCATAGACTTAGATTTAATTTACTCTGCTTTGTTTTCTAGTATAATTGTTTTCTTCTTAGTTATTATTCTTAACCCTCTGTTTCTGTGTTCTGTTTTGAGAGATTTTAAGGACTGAATTTTCGGATAAAGTCTAGCACCCTTCTCTGTGGGATCGACCCCTACTTACCCTATCTACTTAGTTAGGAGTTTGTTGGGATTTTATTTTTATGATTGCTGACGACCGATCATACGTAATGCAATAGTGATAGTCGTGGTGGTGCTAAAATTTTCACTTGTTCTCATTAAGTAATTCCTTATAAAAAAGTATAATGATATAAATAGGATAGCATGGTATCAGAGTCTTGATATTTTCTATTATTATTTTGATATCTATAATTATTTTAATCAGAAAAGTTAACAAGATGACAAAGTAACTAATATAACAAAATAACAACTTACCTACATACAAAAAATATCTTGGACGCAAGTTGGCACAGCGCTTTAACTTTAAATCAATCTCGCTCATCTGGTCTGCCGTCGCTGATACTACTTTGAGAGACTGCGAAAATCTCAAGTTCACTTGTGTGGTGCGCTTAATTTCTTACATTTTTTTTCATTAAGTACTATCTCATAAAAATATAATTATATTTTTACATAGTCACATACACACACATGATACAATAAGAAATTCTTAAATGTGGTTAATGGAAAAAAAAAGAAAAAAAAAAGTAACCCCTCTCTTTGTCCAACTCGATTTCATGGGGATTTTTTAGGCAGCCTCCTTGAAAACCCAGAATGAGCCTCAGCCTCACGCTCACAGAAAAACAATCAATCATGGCTGAAACCAAGAAATATTGGTGCGAGCCGATTTTTTTCCAACTCTACAACAACCCTCTTGTCTTCCATATACATGATCTTAAGGAGTCCTCTCGTCCAGCATTACATTTCTGCTCTTTGAATTCATACGGCCAGTAGAGGAGAACTCGGGACATGCTATCAAAGAGTTCAACTTAATTGTAAAGGTGTGCTTCTCTAC
This sequence comes from Corchorus olitorius, assembly GCA_001974825.2. Taxonomy (NCBI): domain Eukaryota; kingdom Viridiplantae; phylum Streptophyta; class Magnoliopsida; order Malvales; family Malvaceae; genus Corchorus; species Corchorus olitorius. The sequence continues at coordinate 43,533 of AWUE01013896.1, read as the reverse complement.
CTTTGTGTTTGTCACAACATTCTTTGTCTGCTCATTTATGAGCGACAAGACCGTCCAAATAATAATAGGGGCAATTGGGATTGGTTGTGTGCTCACTGTAAGGACTAAAAGCGTCTTATCCAGATATTTGAAACTTATGTGTTTCTTTTCGACGAAAAGTCACTCAGAGTTAACCAACCGGTGGAAATCGATGGTTTAATCTTCAAGGTTGTGATACATCAAATTGTTAGAACAGGACTCTACGAAGAAAATGTTATTATCCATTCCTGAGTTGGAGAAAAAACTCGTTATTCCATAAATAAAGTCATGTATAAGTTTGAAAAGTTTGAGGTGAGGTAAATAAACATGTATAAGTGTAATTTTTATAATTACTAATAAAAGTATGAACAAAATTGATTTATTTAGACCAATAAGTGGTTGGTTCGGATGGATTTTTTTTTCTCTCAAAGTTCCTTCCTCCCTAGGTTTCTCCAGTGGAGGTTTCCTTTTGTCTATTATCATGGCTCTGATACGTAATTGTTTGATGCCAAAAATGTAAGGGTTCTCACCCTTGTTTCTTCTATGCAAGAGGGGGGAATTGATATCTAAATATGAAATTGCAATTGTTCTAAAATAGAGGATTTTATTAAGAACACTAGGAAAATACAAAGGGATTGAGATTCAATGATCTCAGATGCTTGATTACAAGTACTTGAAATGATTCTAAGTTAAGGGAACTACTCCTAATTTGTACAGTTAATCAAATTCTAAGGGTTACTTCTAAAAAGCTAGACAACTATGAAATTTTCTTGACTTCTTGTCTTTGATGAATTTGCCAACCCTTTGAACATAAGAAAAACTATTAATGTGAATTGCATTTAATTTGTTCCCATTTTAAGTGGAATTAACCGGTTATTAACTTACTTAATTAACCACTATTAACCTCTATAATTAACTACCAAGGCCAAATTAACTCTTAAACCCAAAAGTAATTAATTCTTAGCCCAAATATATACTTGGTCTAATCTTCAAAGGCCCAAATATACTAGGTCCGACCCTAGTGTAATACCATAAAATATTGTTGGGTTAGAAATTATAATTTTATTAGTAAAGAAAAAGAGGAATCAAGGACTCAATTGACTTTGAACACAAGCTTTGGGACTCTATTGAGAGGAATTAAAGATTACAAGGGCTAGAAGGAAAATATGCCAATTCAAAAAGTTGGAAGGCATAAATTCTCATCTTTCCTTCTCCCCCGTGATATTTTTTTTCACATTTGCCTTCTTTCTTTTTACCCAAAAACTCTTCCTCAAATGAATCTTGATAATGGCAACCATTGTAGCATGCAATTGAATTTTGTTCACCCTCTTGTTGAGCACTTCATGTGGATAGGATTGGAGTAGAAATCAATGAAGGAATTAAAAGATTCAAGGCATGAAAGCCATTGGAGGTAAGGGGAAGAAGTTTGATATTTCTTTATGGAGGCTAAATGTGTTTGAGTTGATTTTAAGTTGAAGTTAACATCAATTTTTACAATTTTGATGTTTGAAAGATTTTTGCTTTGGTCAAACACGGATTGGAAGCAAGGAATAAATGAAATGGATTGAAAGGTAAGTTGGTTATTAGATTTTAAAGAGTTTTGTTGTTATGTTGATGTTTGTTGGTGTGGAATTGATTGTGGATGTGTTTAGGATTTATTTTGAAGTTGAAAATAATAAAATGGGGTAGAATTTGGCTTAATAGGGGCTGCATTGGCGACTGATGCCTCATCGGAATCTGGAAAAAAATCCAGATTCCGGCGACATGGGCGGCTACCAGGAGTTGCCCAACTAGTAGAAGAAGAAGAATTAAAAAAAAAGGGGGGGCATTGGGCTGCACTAGCAGGCTTAGCACACAGCCCAAGCTGTGCAGCCTGCTTGACAGACCAGCAAGCGGGCCCATGGCCCGTGGCCTGCTTGGCAGGTTAGCCTTGGGCTTGTGCAGTTTAGGCCCAAATGGTGGAAAAAATAAAGGAAAAGGAAAAGAAAAGGAAAATAATAATAATAATAATAATAATAATAATAATAATAATAATAATAATAATAATAATAATAATAATAATAATAATGAAAATAAATAAAGATTTGGGTCAAAAAAATTAAGAAGTGAAGTTACAATTTTAACCTTGAATAGTAAAAAATTACTAAATTACCCTTATAATGTTAAATTACAAAAATTACCCTTTGAAGAGAAATTTCAAGAATTTGATCGTATCAGTTGTGTTAATAAAATTCGAGTGAATATCCTATTACTCCGTAATATCCGTAAGATCATTAAAATATCCGTTTTACCCTTGGTGTGGGTAAATTACCATATTACCCCTAATTAGTAAAAGTGTACTAATCTATTCCGTTGAGCTACAATTTCGAGTCCGATTGACTAGGGTCAACAACTATGACACGTAAGGAATGTCACCGTACCTTGAGAAAGTAAAATTATCGAAATACCCTTGATAGGCAAATTTACTATTTTGCCCCTAAGAGCGCGATACAAATAATTAAACTTTAAGATCGTATATCTAGGATTGGAAAGCTAATGTAGAGACCCTTTTGGGTAAAATTACTATGCTACCCTCAACCTATTTATATTACCATTATGCCCCTTAGTCATCAAATTTACCAAAGTACCCTTAAGGGTAGAAATGAGAAAATTCGACTGTGTAGCTCACATTAATAAATACGCATGTACGTTGTGGAACCTACGATAAGTCCAAATGACCATTTTACCCTCGAATGTGTAAAATTTCAACTTTGCCCCTAGAAAAGGATTTGGCTTATCTAAACATGATAATTGAACATGTAAGGTTAAAGGATTACCGTATCAGCCTTGAGATATTAAAATTACTAGTTTGCCCTTAGTCGGCTAAAATTACCACTTTACCCCTATAGACTTAATGTGATCAAATGAGCTATAGAAGTGTGTTCCGACTCTGAAACTCATCCTGAAACTTTGTGTTACAAAAGTTGTTGCGTTAGACTCCTCGACATTAGACCGTGGGTTATATGTTCTTGTGATTTTATTCTATTTTATTTGATTGTTTCGGTATTTTGATTTGTTATCATGGTTTGTTACTTCGGTTAACGATTTTGATTATGATATTGGTTTTAACGATTTTCTTATGTTGCACGTGCTCAATCAGACGACTGAGGCGCTGATCGAGACACCGGCTAGTCTCACAGTGGATTGACTTTTGGGGTGTACGAGTCTCCTGAACTGTGAGTGGGTTGTCTTCAACGCAGAACCCGTTGAGGAAAATGTTTTATTACTGTTTTTATTTAAATGCTTTATAAAATGTTTTAATAAATTATTTTGGGTGCATTAGCGATCATTAAAAATGATTTTGAATGGTTTGTAAGCACACGGGGACTCGTGGACTGGACGCAGTTCAGGGAGTACGTGTGGCGGATTTGGTGGTTTACTAGCTAGTAGTTAGACCCGATTGGCGAACCATCAGTTGAGTTTGGATCCAAATGGTTCGTCGCTCCAGGCCCGACACGCCATATTTATTTACCGGTTCGGCGTGTGCATGGGAGAGTTAAATTGGGTGTGCTGCGACCACCACGCAGTACCGGACCCAAGCTAACGTCAGGGGAACGGGCTTGTTTGGAAAAATAAGATAAATTGTATTTTTACTGATTATTCGATGATGGTGAAAATGCCCCTGACGGTTCCGGAGGTTGACTCGAGCCAAGGTCACTCTGGATAGGTTTTAATGGCAGCCCATTTGTTTCATGAAACGATAAATGATTTTATGTACTCGTTTTTGATTGACAATCTGAATTTTATAATTGTTGTTTTATGAACTGTTTTGGTTGTGAGTGCACCCCACCCTCTCGGATCCTCTTTTAAGGGTGGTTCACTCACTGAGTACATTCCTGTACTCACCCCTCAAATTGTTGTTGTGCTTTCAGGGTAGCTAGGATCAGCGTTTCCTTTGACGTTTGAATCGGTGGCGTAGGCTGTGATCCCTCTAGTTAGAGGTACATCTCACTACATGATGGGTCCCACTGGCAGTTGTCTTTGTTCTTGCTATCTCTTGTTCCTCGTTTTTGTCTTAATTCAATTTTTGGTTTTCTCTATTGACTTATTGTTTCGGTTTTAAATGTTGCAATGTTTTTACTACCGTATTTGTTTTTTTTATGTTTCTGCTTTTACTCTGATTTGCAGACTTCTATATTTCATATTTATACTCAGTTTTTGTTTTCGATATTTTTATCTGGTATTGACGCTTCTGGAGCCTTGGTGCACGTGACCGGCCGGCACATATTTCGAGGTAACACGGCGGTTGTCCGTGCTCGACTTCCGGATCGGGGCGTGACACCTAGTACTTATTTTGCAACCCAACAGTAATGCAATAATGATAGTCGTGGTGTGCTAAAATTTTCACTTGTTTTAATTAAGTAATTCCTTATAAAAAATATAATAATGATATAAATAGGATAGCATGGTATCAGAGTCATGATATTTTCTGTTATTATTTTGATATCTATAATTATTATTTTTATTATATAAGTTAACAAGATAACAAAGTAACTAATATAACAAAATTAACAAAATAACAACTTACCTACATACAAAAAAAAAATTCTTGTGCGCAAGTTGACACATCGCTTTAACTTTAAAACAATTTTGCTCATCTGGTCTGTACTCGCTAATACTGCTTTGAGAGACTACGAAAAACTAAGTTGACTTGCGTGTTGTGCTTAAATTTTTACATTTTTTTTTCATTAAGTACTCTCTTATAAAAATATAATTATATATTTGCATAGACACATACACACACATAATACAATGAGAAATTTTTAGAAAATTTGTGAATGTTATGAATAAAACCTAAGTTCTGATACAAGTTAATAAATAAACCAAGATAGAAGATAACGATATAGAAACGGGATAAATTGTGTTAGAAATTGTGTGAAATTATATATTCTCATTACGAAACTCATATTTGGATCTCGATATCGAATGTATGCTCATCATTTGGTTCAAATGATGATTCAGGCATCTGTTTTCGTAGAAACGACCTAGTTTAGCTTTTAAAATAAAGGTAGTCCGAGTAATTCGTAGGACCTATCTTCTGGTTTGCTTTTAAAAGAACTTTTCTCGTTTTCCATGAAGAACTTGGTTTCCTAAAAAATGTCCATACTAAAATAAAAGATGTTTTTGCCAAGGTTTGTGCTCACTGTGAGCACAAAAACGTGTCGGTAACCAGCGTGATTGTAATAGTTTCAGGTGCTCTGCATTACATTTGGCGAAAAAAGGCAAAACGAATAGGCGATTATTTCAAATTTTTAGACGAGATGTGAAGTATATCAACGAATCCCTACCGTTGATCTTTGTATGGAGCATATTGCTGCTGATAAAAAATCATATTCGACTGGTTGCCAAAAGGAAAGGTTCCATTGTTTCACAATTGAACCTCATCTTAAACATTCTACTGTTGAACTAGAGAGTATGTGGTGTTAAAAAAAACTATTACTTCTCAAGTTTCAATAATAATTAATCTTAATTCATTTCAATATTCCTCCTAATTTTTGTATCGATGGAGGGAAAATCAATTTTGTATATAAACCTAAAATGAGAAAAAAAGATACTATGGTTTAATAGTTAAAACCCTAGTTATATAAAACTTATTTTTGAGAGACCTAGTTATATAAAACTATGTAGCTTGGATGTCAGTGTCTTGGTTTAAATAAATTTATGAATGTTAAGGACAAAACCTAAGCTTTGATATCATGTTAAAAAATAAATCAAGATAGAAGAAAATATTATAGAAACATGATAAATTGCGTTAGAAATTGTGTGAAATTGTATAATCTCATTATCAAACTCATATTTGGATCTCGATATCGAATTTATGCTCTTCATTTGGTTCAGATGATGATTGAGGCATCTGTTTTCGTAGGATCGGCCTAGTTTAGCTTTTAAAATAAAGGTACTCCGAGTAATTCGTAGGAAACACTAAATGGCCCGATTCCTAATCAACGTCATCATACTCAGAGAGTGCCTTGGCATCCTCTTCTTCCTCATTAATTGGTTGATTCTCCTTGAAGATGCATTGTAGCTGCTTTTGGTGTTTCAATACCTTCCCCCTGAGAGATGAACTTTGTGGGAATTCTTTTTCCCACAAAGTCCATAAAGCATCAGGACCTGGCCTCTAACTTATTAAACTTGTTCAACCTAAATCCAAACATAATCATGGACTCGACTAGGTGGTATTCCTTTTCCAAGGCTCCTACTTGACGCCAAAATTCTTGTTTGAGTCTCTTTTCCAAGGACACCTAGCCATAAAATGTTGGTGAATCCTAGCCGCATCTCGCATAAATGCTTGAGGATCCAACACGGTGAATTCATGCTCGAACCAATGCTCGGTGAGAGCATCCACAACTTGGGCAATTTCTTCCTCACACCACACCTCACGAGGAGGGTAGTTGTCCATGTTCGCAAGTTTTCTTAATCTTGCCGAATGCCAAGACCTTGAACTCGATGCCATTGTCTACAAATTTAAACATTGCAATCTCTACTTAAAATTTCGAAACTGTTAAAATTATGAAACAGGCAACTACTCAAAACCAGCAATCCTAACCACAATTCATATCTACAATGCTTGTCATAACAAGACAAACACCACAAAACCAACAACACTAATCCATTATATTGCAACTCCATCAACACAAACCCAATATATTGCAAATCATACAGCACTCAGCAAACATATAATAAATATGTCCAATGCCGACATGCTTTCTTATTATATAGTAAAACAAAAGCAGCATAAAAATCCCATTTTCAAGTAACAGCAACAACATTTCAATGAAATTCAATTCTTCTATAGCAAATAATGAAAAACCTAGCAAGTATATAACAAAACAAGTGAAAACCGAAAGACTATATACCTTAAATCACCAAATCAGTTCGGTTTTCAGCAAAATTGCTATGACAACAACAAAAACCAAACTCTAATTACTCCGAAAACGAATAAAATCAAACACCCCAACAAGAAACAGTTGACTCAAGAACAAAAAAACACTCAAAATCCAAGAAGATACAAAATATAATGATTGAGAGGGTCAAAGTTTACGAAAGTGGTACCAAAGTGTAGATCGAGGACCGATGAACAAAACCCAGGTGAAAGGCAACGTGATTGGACGGTGACGGCGAGGCTATGGCGGTTCGACGGCGACGGGGAATTTTAGAGAGAGAGGGTCTCCTCGAAGAGAGAAAGAAAATGGGGAAAAAAGATGTTTGCTTTTTATACGAAGGCCATTTCATAAATAACTTAATTGGCTTAATATAAAATTGTCCAACAATGAATCCCCTTTTAAGTGACATTCCCCGGAATTCGAGATATCCTCTTGAAACGTGGGTATCTTGATTACCGAGCGTGAGCTCCATGCTGGGTATCTGGGCGCGTGTGGTAATACCACTTAACCACCCGTCCATTTGCCAAACATGACCATCTAATGGCCATCCCACATGATGACTGGGAATATTCCAACATTACCTCGAACCAAACAATCCCTAGAAGTTTTTTGTATTTCACTCACCAATATATATAATATGAAGAAATTAGGGAGAGGAGAATCTTTCTCAAGGTTGTGGGGTATATGTAAAGAGGGTTCTTGGTCTCCAAGCCAGAGAAAGTTGCTTCTCGTATAGGCTATTAGCTGCTAATTTGTTCAATAAGCCAGAGGCATTCGCCAAGGCTCTGACAAGAGATTTAATCAATGATCATTGAATTAATTAATGTTTTTCTAATAAGAAGTCAAATTACTTTAGTTAAAAATCTTTTCATGTTGGAAATAATTACTTTAACTTACTTAAACTTTCTACAGAAGGTAATTAATTACTACTAATTAATTTGTAATCCAACTGTTAATTATTACTATTAGATTTCCATAATCTATTAGATTTCCATAATGTACAAGAGTATTAATTAACTCAATAATGGTATACAAATCATGGTCCTAAAATAATAATTAAAAAAAATTGTCAAGTTAAAAATTATACGAAGAATATATATACTAGTGTTCAAATGTTCTAGAAAATCTGATATAAACTTGTACCAAAAAGAAAATCTGATATAAACATATAGATTAACACAAGACAAAGATCGATGTTTGTTTCCTCGGAAACATCTAAGAAATTTCCCATCGTAAACTAGGAAAATTAACCCCATCGAGAAAATGGTGGTCTTTTCCAGCCGTTGGAACAAATTGCTACAGCATCTAGTCTAGAACTAGAATAAGAATGTATAGACTATATTGGATTTGCAGTGGGAAATTATTAAAAGTTTATGTGTGAAAATATTATCCATATCTACTCTACCTAAAACAGTTGGTAAATATTATTTCATGCCATCAAAATCTTTGTCAAATTAATAGTAACTAATGTAATATTTTCTAGTCAATGTTTATACATATGTAACAATTTCCCATCTTTTTTCTTTTTAAGACTCATTTGCAATGATATTATCGAATGAAATTTTTTTATACGATATAAAATTATTATAACCTACTCTATAAATTAAGGTGATGAATTTCAGGATATATATTTATTAATGATTCATTATTATTATTATAAATAAATATATAAATTTAAAGGTCAAATTCTTCATGAGTTAAACATCCAATTAATTTTCCTACAGTCCAAGCCTCACTTTTTTTTTTTTGTAAATTTCCTCCCCTTTTCCTAGAAGACAAAGGTAACATGATTCCAAATAATATAGATTAAGGAAAAGTATAATAATATTATTAATTTAATATATAAAGTAGAAAATAAAAATATAGCTAGGGAAACAAATTACATCAATTAATCTAGAAGTTTTTAGACTAAAACCACTAGGTAGACCGACATAAATCTAATCTCAATGCATGTGGCAAAAACTTATTTCACGGGAAATATGTTTACCCAAAGTTTGAAAGGGTTCTCCTCCGGCCCCCAAATAGTTATTAAACCTGAATTTATTATGATTTTTTTTTTCCAAAAAACCATATAAGTGTTGGGTTTTAATTAGTTACTACATAACAAAATAATTAATCTTCTTTTTCTATAAATCACAAGACTTTGCATTAACCTGGAAATTATTATTATGAGTGTATTTTTGCGAAACACTAACAATTCTCAAGTAAGATGGGATCAAGATTCATTAAGAATGTAAAATCAAATCCAAGAATTCTAGAAGGAGAAAACGATAATTGAAAGATCATGTCGGTGTATAGCTAGCTAGCCAAAAGATAGTTTCCAGAGAAAACAATATAGACGTATAGAGTGTTGGACTATTAGTTTAAATTATCAGAATTTAATTAATGACCAACAAATTATTAATCGGATTAGTGATATTTATCATGACTGTTATTTGTGCTTGGAATTCTTGTTAATCCAGTTTGAATTGTGACCCGATCCGAAATTTGTGGAGCTACGAATTTTGTGGATTTTTCCTGGACGCTTCCATCACTGACCTCATGCGAGGAAGACGCAGAATAGGCGTAGGGGGTGCGGGGGGCTTTGCCCCCCGCGGTATGGATTAGTTGTCCTAGTCAAAATAGGAACTAAATACCCTATGTTTATATAAGGGGTCTATATCTTGTATTCTTGATGTGTTGTATTGTTTTCTCCCAAATAATAAGAATCTCTCTCTGCCCGTGGACGTAGATCACATTGATCGAACCACGTAAATCTTCTTATTCTTGTTTATTATTTTAGACTTGTTTAATCGCAACACTGACAAAGATGAATATAATTCAATTTGTCATGAGTACGTATAATTTGTTGGGAGAATTTTAACATATTACCCTTGACTCGAAAGGAATTATATATAAATAAAAACGCGGATAAGATGAAGATAAAGATTATAAAAATTAGTAAGCGAAAGGGAAAAAGCACATTAACTTTCAAAGCTTGACAACGATATATTTTATAAAGATAAAAATATTTACGCGGTGGAGGCTGGCAATTGGTTGGTATCCCCATGTTTTCATGCAACAAATCAGGGTTTTTTTTCTTTCTTTCTTTTTTTTGGTTTGAATGAGACAGAATATTCTCATCCTGTTTTTAACACTCTCTTCTTGTCCTTGCTTCGTAAAAAATTAATGCCCATTTTCAATGGAAATAAAAAGAAGAAATAAAGGGCGCCGGTTAACTTTCCTGCAAGCATGAATCTCCTTAGGGAGGGAATTAGGAAGCTTTGGTTTGAATAGAAAGTAAGTAAAAAATGGAGGGTTCAATGCACATCCACATATTCACATGAACTTTTCTTCTCTTTCAATAACCGATTCCCAAAATCAATCATCACTTCCTTTCTCCTCTCTGTGTCAAATTATATATTTTTCTTCCTTCATCATCATCATGTTTTTTTCATGCCTTATAATCTGTTACGATTACCCATCTGGCCTCCATTTGATAACAACTTCATGGCCAAAAAAGTAGTAGAAAAAAGTTAGATATATACATGTCATCAACGTTCATCACAGCATTATTTTGCTTGTAGAGATTTTTAAACATGTTATAAACATTATAAACATACATGTATATACATACATACGTACGTATACAGCTTTTGCCTCGTAGAAATAAATATTATAGTTGGTATTACGTGATAAGACGCGTTAACTTTATCTTTCTGATAGATTTCGATCGTCAGTATCTAAATTCAGTCGATATCAATCTGTAACGTATGTATAAGTTTTAGTTTTCTATTAACAGTAATAAAAATTGATTGACTAATTATAATAAGTTATGCTCGATTCATTATTGTATTTTTTCTTGAAATAAAAAAGAATTAAGAAAAAAAACTAAGATACAGCTGTTGAAAGGTATATTCAAGAGGTATAGGGGAGGCACATGTAACAATTAATTTAATTATGATCCTTAAGACAGAAGATTAAAGTTAAGCCTTGTAAATTAAGAAATAGTGTGGGATTGTTATTGTCAGGATAGTCACATTTTGGGTGCAGAGGTACTTAAGGGAATATAAATCTTCACGTGATTCATGATCTGGTTTTTCAGTTATGTTAATCCCAAGGGAATTTGTAAACATTGTTATAATCTATTATTATGGCTCTCCAACTGTATATCATTAACAAATTAGGAAATTTTATTTTTTTTCTTAAGGTTGTCCGGATTTTAATTCTAGTCACACTGAAAATAAAAATTCAACATTTTACCAAGCAAAAAATTATCTCATATATATAAATTTATTGGTATAATATTGAAAATTAAATAGTTTGGGTATATAATTAATTGGCCAGGTGACTTAATATCCATAATTTTATATAATTGGAACATTAATTAATTATTATTATTACATCAGATGAAAGGAAGGTGCAGACCATGTAGTTCTTTTCATATAACTGGCAGTTGAAAATTACAAGTAAATAAAAATAAACAACCTTAAATGTATGTTGGGTTTTTAAGTAGGGATATGATTGGAACATAAGAACATGGAATCAATGCAAACTTTAATTGCTAAAAATAAAAATAAAAAGGAAAAACCAAAGAATAAATTCACTACCAATAAGAAAGAATTCATGTACATGTGGAATCTTTCCCAGCTATCAGTTAATCAAAATGTAATAATCTGAAAAAGATTTTGATGAACAACCATGAATCTATCTATACAAGTATACTTTTCTTTCATTTTCTTTTTTTTCCCATTTGAAACTTTTCAACCTAATTATAATTAAATCACCTAGTGGGAAGAAAAAAAAAACTATTTCAAATAATATATTCCCTAGAGCTAAGAAAATTCACAACCCAACCCAACTTGCTGCTGATGAAAATCATCATCAATCAGTAGTATAATTAATAACCCTTTTCAATTTTTAGTAATCCCATAAACATCCCAAATCTTCTATATCTTCATAAGATTTGCTGCTAGGAAACTCAATACTTTTGGAAACAACTGATGAAATCTCATTGTTGTTAATTTCAGTGCTGAGGCCTGTGTCTTGTGACAGACTGACCATTGATTGATTTGATGAAAACTGTTCCACTTTGCATTGCTTGTCACCTTTGGATGTATCAGCACTTTTGTTGGCAGCCAATGCTCTTAGAATTGCCTGATCATTGCTTCCGAAGCCGGTGCCGGAATTGGGTCCATTGTTCCTCCCTTGGTGGTGCAACAAGTAGGGAGAAGAAGAATTTGGGGTGCTTCCAGCTGCTGCTTCATGGAAGAAAATAGGATTTTGGATTGGAATTTGAGAGTTGAACATGGAACTTCCTGTCTGATAATTGTTGCTAATTGGAGCTTGAAGAAAGTTATTAAGACTATTATTCATTGTGGAGAAATTGGTGCTTCCTAGATAGTTTCCATCTGATGATCTTGACATTGGGGTGGTGTTGATGGGCTTGAATTCATCTTTTTCGCCGTCGGTGAAGCTTGAACCAGGCTTGTTTGAGTAAGTAGGATCCATGAGAGGTGGCAGTGAAGCATAATCCATGAGATCATCACCAAAAGAACTCATTCTTAGAAGTTGATGATCAAGAATTGGACTTTTCTTGATCCCTGTATTCTTGTGGAAAACCCTACAAACAACCCATTCATCCTGTATAACAAAAGAAAAACACATAAAATTCAAAATAAGTCCTTCAAAGATTTCTTCATTAACACAAAAGCAAGAAAATGACCCCCATGAAAAGAAACTCTCAACCAACAAAACAGTGAAAAGATATATATGATAAAAATTTTAAAAAGCTACAACTCTTTTTTTCATTTTTCTATATATTTTTGGATCAAAAATTAATGAATCAAATTGGAAAAGCTATAACATTTTCATAAACAGAAAAAGGAAATTAAAGTGTATAAGCTTTTTAGTAACATACCTTTGCACCCTTGGGAAGATTATAGTAAGAGAATTTGCCTTCAAGCCTATATTCATGCATGACCCAATTTGTTTTCTCTCCTTTTGGAGCTCTCCCTTTGTAGAAAACAAGAGTTTTCTTCATCCCAACAAGGCAACCTTTGCCTTTGAAAATCTCTTTGTCTTTGCCAGTTGCCTTCCAATATCCAGCTTCAGTTGCTCGATTTGTTCTCATCCCGGTCGGATATTTCCTATCTCTCTGGCAAAAGAAATACCATTCTTTTTCTCCCATCTTAGCTTTCTCTGCAAAATTAAGCAAAATCCCAGATTTTATTAGATACAAATCAAATACAAGACAAATTTATAAACAGTAGCAAAATAACAAAACTAAACATCCAAGCTAAGAAAAAGTCATACAAGACTTCAAAGGAGGGTCAAATTAAACTCAAAAACCCAAACCGAAATTAGCAATAAAAAAGCAGAAAAATTAAGAGAAAAATCAGCTTACTAGGTAAATCCCAAGGTTCACACTTGTTCAAATCAACTTCACCAATAGCACTTGCACTGAAATTGCTGTTCATTACCTTCTCAGTAAGATAATGAGTTATAATCTCTTCATCAGTAGGATGAAACCGAAAACCCGGTGGCAAATCTATGATTTCTTCTCCTTTGTTAACAACAATAGCTTCTTCCATTGGAAACAAACTCTTAATTAAATTCTCCTAAAACCCTTCAAATTACAGCAGCAGAACAGAAAGAGAAAAGAAACCCAGAAAAACAGAGAAAAAGACTAAAAGAAAGAACTGTTATGTTATGTGAAAGCAAGAGAGAGCGAAAGAAGAGAAAGATATATAGAGGGAAAAAGGGATTTGCAGAGGACAAGAAAAATGAAGGGAAGGCCGTTAAGAAAGTAGAACAAAAGGAGAAAAGGGAGCTTAAATAGAGGAGCTTGTTAGAAGAGCTAAAAATGTTTGATTTTTGAAACAGATACGTAGGCCGCAAGGCACTTGCCAAAGAAGCCTTGATTGGGTAATTCAATTAAATTTCTTTTTGGCTTTTTTTTTGTAAAAATATTATATTTATATGTAGCTTTCTTAGCCATATCTACCTGTTTGAAAACAAATTTTTTAGTATAAAAAAAAACAAATGGTAAAAAGGAGGTTTCTAAGCTAGTGGGGGACCCATGTTTCCAGCACTCTTTCACATTAAAAAATTATTCATATGACCTTTATCTGTTTATAACCTAACCCCAGAGACTCACAGCCTCAAAATTCTATTCCCTATTTGCAGAATTCTTAATTCCCAGAATTCCCAGAATACCTCTCTGTTTTTATATACAGGGTCATTTTTCAAAGGTTTTACCATTATCTGTAAAACTGCATTTTTCATGATTATTTATGAAATTGTCAAGCTTTTGCAGCAGCTTTTGGATATGTTAGGCCATTTCTATAGTATTTTTATTTACATATACCTTTCACAATAGTTGAAATTAGACTGTGGTGAGTTTTTGTATGACTTGGTATCTCTATATTATATATGGAGATTTAATTAAGTTTTAGAGATTATCATTATGTGGTAATTTGTTTTGCCTAATTCAAAGGAAACAGCTCCATTTGGAGGGGGAATCTAGGGGGCTTTTAGAACACTGAAAAAGTCAAAAGATGAAAGAAAAAGGGCAATGAAATTTCATGGAAATTTCGATATCACACGATATACATAGCTGGCTTTACTATAAGATTAGCATAAACTCTCCAATGTAGGTTCAAGGTCGTGATGTATGGATTTAGATATATTTATGTTCTGTTTTCTAGAGGGATGAATTATGGTCACGCGAGACTATTTAAATTGTTTTTTTTTAAAAAAGAAAAAAAGAGAATCGATTTATTAAATACTTGGCCTTTCTTTTAACCTACCATAAAAAATTGACAATATACATTTTTTCCCCTATAAAGCTCTTGCTAATTCGAGGGTTGTGCTCACGCATTTAGGTTGGATGGGTGAGTCTATTAACGGGATAACTGCATATGGAAGGTCTTGAAATTGAAATCTATTTAAATTGGAACAAGTCACTTATCACTCAATTCAACCGCACAATAATAACAATATACATTCTTACAAATCATAATTTTGCACTATCTTTATATAGATTTGTAGTTATTTTTTTATTTGTTACTCGGACTTCAATTCAAGTATGCGGTATGTAATCATACTGAACTCGATCTATTTAGATTTTAGAGTCGAGCCGCGTATATTCATATATTCTTTCAAATTACTTGATATAGTTATATAAAAGATATAGTAACTTTTTTCCCAATGACACGCTATATAATTTTATTTTATTTTTTTGATGATATATCAGACTGTAAAATTAGGTGATTATATATTTTCATTTCTGAAATCTTTCTGTATATAATATAATTTAGTAATTCATACCAAATCAGATTATTTAACCATTGTCCTATGTGTATTTACTTTTATTTTAGTTAAATTACATAAGATCCATATGGACTATTCCAAAGGCTCTTTTGGCTTCTTTCAAGATATTTCACACATGAAAATCTCATATGTAATGAATTAAATATAGAAAATGCTTGGCCAACAAAATATTTAGAAAATGCCAAACAATCCTTGTTGATATAGACATTATATTGTTTCATGTCAAATTAAAAAGACACAGATATATATTCTAAATCGACCCTTCAAATTTTTTTTCTTTTCCCCCACCTTTTCTAATATTTTTGATGAAAATTTTATATCTTTCCATTCTACTAACTTTCTATAATTAAATTTGAAAATTATTTTTTATCAATTAAGAGCACACTTAGTCATTAACTAAAATTAGCTATTCCTAAACTAGCTATGCACACATTATAATTATATATTATATTATATTATATTATATATATATATATATTCATGTTTCCTGTACACACTTGCAATTTGTCTTTTTTCAACCATGAATAGCAAAAATTCTACCCTAAAATTTTGATAATAAACAGCACTATATCTTTTATATAATTATTACATTATATTATATGAAAAAAGGAGAATTATACAATAAGTCAGCGGAGTTCAGCAGACTACACATGCGGAGTTTAAGGGTTGAAATGTGTCCCTTAGGGAATAGTTTTGAAATTTAAAAATAAAATTAATTTAGAAAATGAATATGTATCAACTTCTCACCCTGCTTGTGAAATCCAAATTTTACACTATCAATGTATCAAATAATTGTCCATAAAAAAATAGTACTATAGCTTTTACAACATAGTAAAAATTGCCAAAAACCTTTGTATTTTGCCAACCGTCGTGGGACTTGGTGGGACTTGATGGTAGAACATTGAACTATTAATTCAAATTATATATCTAGTTTTGAATTAACCCTTAAGAAAAAAAACTTTTGTGCTAAAGGTAAAATTTCTTGAACGCCAAAAAAAAGAGATAAAATTTCTTGTATAAATTTTCAATTAATTTCAAATTTAATATGCATGATCGATGTGAATAAAATTTAGAATTCAACAATCAGATTAATCAAACATAAATTTTACTAAAAAAAATACATAAAAGATGAAAAAAAAAAAAAACAAGTGTGTAACTTACAATATTTTATATACACAAATACCATCATGTGCATTATTATCTATATTAAATTGAATTGACTTCTTTTTCCAAAAAATAAAAAGGTATACAATTGCAATTTGATTTTTCATTAAATGCTATAAATTTCACAAGCATGTTCCATAATTTTGACTAAACCCAAAAATCTTCAAAAACTAATAAAACAAAGTAAAAATAAAATTGAATAAAAATTAAAAAGGGAAGAAAATTTTTATAGCTGACTTGGGTGAAGCCACGCGTATGCTTCCTAATTTATGACAACACATACTATAAACCAACGCGCAGAAGAAGTAGATTGAAAAAGTTAACTTTTCCGGCGCCGACAAATAGAAAAAACTAAGCTCTTTACCTTAAACTAAGGGAACAAAACAAAATTTATAATTCCAATTGGCATTTCCATAGAAAATTTGTACTCAGCTTGTATACCAAAAATCCCAACTACTAAACTACTACTAATACAATCTTATTGACCAATTTTTATTTAAAAAAATGGGTTACCAATTAATTCCAAGCTTAAGAACAAATTTGAGTTCAAGATTGTTCCTAATTACGTGACTCTTTGATCTGTATAACTCAGTTAAGAAACGTATATATACTTACTAATTATACGCTCTAATTTTATACACGTGTTATATACGTATTGATCATCTATAAAATTAAGTAATTGCGAGGATGGACGCGAGAGTACTTTTTTAAGTGAATAATTGTTGTATTAGTTTAATGTCTATAATTAGTATATAATTACGAGTTGGATTACATCAAAATCAAAGAGGATTAATAAGTAGTTTAGAAGATTAGGTGGGGGCCCAACCAAATCCCCATGCCACATTCTTGAAAAATTTTGATGCTGAGTTGGACACTTACTTTCCACATTAGATTTAGCATATGTGTTCACATTTTCTTGGCTTATCTTGCCACCTCATCACTAATTATTATTTGATTAGTTTTATATTTATTTATCAAAACTTTATAAACTATTATTAAAAACTTGGATTAAGATTGTGGACCTTAGGATACGGAATAAAATCCGCAAAATATATAATAAGAAAATAAATCATTTTTTTTATTTTTTAAAAAAGTATTTTTACAAAAAAAAATTACAATTAAATTAGAAAATGTCAAGAATAAACGTGTGGACCCCACAAAAGGGAGGGGAACGCTTGAGAAAGTGTTAGCCTAACTCTCTTAACGTAAAACTGTTGACTTTTGGGGCCAAAAACGAAACTGCAAAGCAAAGAAGCCCCACCAATCGGTGACGATTGCTGACGCAGTACACCTCATCAGCTTTTTCTTTGCTCACGTGGGAATATTCTAATGGTACTACTTTTCCACTACCATGTGGATGCCTTGTAGGAGATCTCCCCCTCCCCAAAATTACCCATTTCATTTTCACTTTTTGGACTTTGGCTAACAAATTAATAGTAGTAGCAAAGAATATTTTGAGAAAAAAATAAAGGGTTTTTATAATTTATTTGGTATGAATTATCATTAAGTTTTGACTAATTGGAGTTAAGTCATGTAGGGGAAAAGTTTTTTATCCTTATTTTAACAATTCACAAGACTCGAATTCCAGATCTTACTCAATAAATATTAAGATTCTTGAACTGCTCAAACCAAAAAACATTCATAAAACATAAAAGTTTTAAGTTAATTATGAGTTTATCTAATGTTAAATTCTTAAATAATTATACATTAGTTTGTTCATACTAATAATATACTCATAATTACTCCGTAAAATCCGATCATTTATTCATGCGAAATTATGATTACTATGCTAATATGAAAGTAGGTTTAGTCAGACAGACGAATTAATAATCAATTCGCTCTCATAAGTGGAATGAAAACATTATTCAATTTATTTGATATGTACCACCACTTCTGTAGTTTGTGGATTCAAAATAATGAATGATAACTTTGCAATCACTCATTAGAACATATGATTGTGCCTCACTTAATTGATGTTGATGATGTAAAGTATACTAATGGTATCTATTCCTCTCTTTCTTTGAGCCACAAGATGATAAAAAAATATATATATGCACCATATGATGTCATTTAACATTGCTCATAAGTCATGGTTAGTAACATTAATAAAATGACCCAACTTGAGCAAGGAAAAAACATCATTGGAAAACCCCAAAACTTGTTTGTTTTTTAATTGAATCTTGGTCTTTTTTATTGGAAATCTTAAACCCTAATCACCATAAATTTGTTAAAAATGAAGTAGAGACTTAATAATCAAAGTGGGGTGAAAGCAAGCTATAATATTGTATAAACATAACTATTGTTAAAAGTTGGAATTTAGCAGCTCTAGTGGCCCTCTTAGAGAGATAATACACATACTGTTTCATAGTTTGAGACAGTTGGCTGGCATTGAGACAGATATGATAATGAGTAGATTTATATATTTTTTAATATATATTTCAATTCAATTAAGCTTAAGGCATTTCTCTCATTTATTCAATCACATGTCAGCTTGATGAAGATAAGATTTTTTAATCCCAAGTTCTTATTAATTAATTATAATAATTAATCAACTTAATCAATACTAATAATCAAATTGGAGAGCAATTTGATTAACATATAGAAAGTCAAGATAATTGACTTTTTCTCTTATGTTTGGTAGAGGGAGAGAGAGGGTTTTACAGTGGACTTTTATTTATATTTTTTATTTTTTTCTTGGCTAACCTCTCCACTAACCAAAACTGTCCTAACCATCAAATTAACTAACAGAGTAATTAAAAAAACTGTATGTGGAAAGTAACATAAATAATTTTGAGCTATGTGACAGATGTGTCTTAGTCTTGATTACTACCCAAAAGACCTGAAAGGGAAAATTTATTTCTTGTAGGCATCACAATTACTAAACTCATAAATTAGACTATGGAAGATGTAATTTAATTTAATTAATGCTATGAATTTTGGATCATCATGTAATAATTTCTAGGAAATCACTTTTGACACTCTTTTGGATCACCATAAAACACTAATTGCTGAGCAGGCTTAGGGATAAACTTGAACTGATTAATTCTTGACTCATGCAACACATTGACAACAATGACAAATTGGGGTTCTATCTTCTTTCTTTTCCCCAAATACAATTACAGATGACAATTTTGTTGGTCAAGTCGGTTTATTCTATATATATCGTACTAAAGAATTTAGAATTTAGAAGAATACGGTTTTCTAAGTATAACCCTATTTGATGATTATAATCAGATGGTCATGAAATTCAACATGATCTTTGAGTAATCATTTGATACATCGACGGTGTAAATTTTGGACTCTACAAGCGGGTTGTGGAGTTGACACATGTCATTTTTTTAATTAATTAAGTTTTAAATATTTCAATCTAGTCCCTAGATGACACATGTCACCCTTCAGGACCCGCTTCTGTAATCTGCTAAACTCCACCACTGGTGTATTGTATAATTTGCCATGATCTTTATTGATTGATATAAGGAATCATGTTCTCTATAATTAGCATAAATTGGATTGCAATGACCAAATTTTGGTTCAAGTTTTATTAATTTCTAGAAAGAAAATTGAAAATATTAGACAACCTCACAAGGATTCAGCAAAATAATTGCATTTGCATATGATTGCTGGTGTTTTATTTTATGGCCAAAACACCAGAGCCAAGGGATTGCTTTAGTTGAGGAATTGGGCAAATGATTCTTTAATGATGCAGAAAGTTTAAGATAATGAAAATGACTGTCATCAATCCCAATGTCCCAAAAAATCAACCTAAGAATCAGTAGCTTATTGTACTTTTTATTTAAGTATATATGGGACCTTTTCCTCTTTTTCTTTTTCAGTTTTTATCTACTAAAATCTTTTTCTTTTCTTTTTGTTTTTTAAGGTGGGGTATAGCCGAGCTTCAATTTCTTGGTTCTTATCAAGTTTTTGTACTTTAAATCCTTTAATTTGTTCTGGCCAAAAATGAAAAGAATCCTTTGATTTGTTGCAACAATTTATTCCCAAGAAAATTCATGGAAAATAGAAACTTGATAAATTAGATTTTAATGTGATATTTATGATGGTATAAAGTACCTTTATACCTACTTTTCTTTTTTTCTTTTTGGTACATCATACTTTTTTTTTCAATTATTATATGCATTTCATGTAACCTTCCTTGACCTCATAGTGTATGGTTTTAAATTTATTTATAATAATAATCAAAGGAAAATTTCAGACAAAAACAGACATTAAAACAACCTTCTACAAAATGTTTTGTTCTTCAACTAATGTCCAAAAGTGATCATTTTTTTTCTCTTTCTTTGAGCAAATTAGTACGAGAATGTAGTCAAGCCCATGCTCATCAAGCTAATGACTAAAATTAAATTTGCATACGCAAAGTAGATGTGGGCATTATGTCAAATTCATTACCTATTATATACACAATGAATTATCATACATATGGTAGTTAGTATAGACTATAGAGATATATTCAAGTTAAAGAAAGTGTAGAAGTACCCTTTGAGACTGAAATTTTTCTAATTTTCAATAAGGTTTGCTTCAATCCATAAAATATTTAAATAATTTTGATACGTACTTAGTACTTAATGTTGTCAGGAACTGAAATTCCGGCAACTTGGAATTGGCATAGTAATAGTACTTTATAGACATTACTATGATTACCGGTGATGTAATAATTTTCGAGTTTAATCTCTTTCTCGGATGATATTTAGAGTGCACTTAACCTGATTTTCGTATCAATGTAGTGTGTATCGAGTATTTTGCTTTTGAATAGAGAGTCTCAAACTCGAGACCTCCTTCGCATAGCTCTCGGCTTCTAACCTTTTGGGATAGAGGGTAAATTCTTATTCTAAATAAATGCTTGGATTTGGAGCGATGGGGTAACAAATAGATAAAAAGAGAGAGATGGAAATGGAAAAATCCAAAATCCAAAACCAAAAAAAAAGGAAATGGGAAAATACATAATTACCTTACTAGGAAAGCCCAAGATATTGGGCTGAATTTTTACCTAAACAAGCCCAAATAGTTTGGGCCTCATAATCCCAGTTTAAAATCCCCTAGCCCACCTATAAATCGACCCATATGAATACCTCTCTTCTTCTTGTGACACTGAACAAAATTTCTCGAAGCAACGAACAGAGGGGAACTGGTTAGCACTCAGAAGCACCATCGGTAGCAAATCAAAAAATTCCCAGAAGGTATTTTCAACTTTCCAATGTAATAAAAACTTGAAAACGCATATGGGTATCAAAAATTTTTTATGAAAGAACATTAATTCTTGTTGGTTTTATATGGTTGAATGTTGAAAGCTGAAAGTTCATCTATCATATTAAGAATTGGGCAAGGATCCTCTCCACTAGTGGAGAGGTCCACTGATGAAAAGAGTGATTTTCAAACCAAAATTCAATGCAAAAAGAAATATGTATTCTTATGTTCGTTCCTTCTAGAGAGTACATTAGCAGAGATTTTTTTCTTGAAGGTGTAATCTTTTGGCTTGCTTTATTGTTTTAGGAAAGGAAATAAATTGCTGTGGATGCTTTAATGGCTGCTGTTCCATCCTCACAGCCTTTTAGCCATCCTCAAATGCAGCATTCTGTGTATCAAGGTGCTGAAAGAGCAACATCCAACCCTCAAGAATTGGATTATGTAGTAACCCTTTTGGTTCGGCATCTTCCAGAGGCCATTCCTCACGACACCCTTTCCCGGCTTTTCTCTCACTATGGTGCATCCTCTGTTCGTCCTTGTTCTACTGGAAAGTAAATAAATTTTAAATTTTTGGTTGTTTCTTATTGATTTCACTCGGTTTGCAATTAGCTTTATAAGGTCTTTCTTTGTCTTTGTTCTTATTATGCATATCACACATTCCTTCTTCTGTTATGTAGGTTGAGGAACTGTGCGTTTGTTGATTTCAAAAATGAAGCATTGGCTTCTCAAGCCCACCGTCAATTAAATGGGTAAATTTCTAGCTTATTCCCATTCTTTGTTCTACCTTGTTATATGTTTATCACTGGCAATCTGGCATTAAATAGTGATCCCATATATTTGTACAAATTTTTCTAGTTAATTATGTTTTAATTTGGTTGTGTTGATGCAATGCCAGAAATAGTTGTCTAACAGTCCTTTTCTATGCTAGCTCAGCCTGAGGTTTCTTGGTAAAGTCTTATCAGTGGAGAGAGCCGGAAAGCTGACTGGCGATAGTAAACCTCAGCAAACTGGAGTTCTGCCTGGAAAGGATTTATCTGGATCTTCAGTGGAAGATACCAACTTGAATAGGGACCTGAATCAAGGTTCAAAATCAGGATCAATACCTGCTAGCGAACCAATTGCTCCTAGACTTGGTGTAGACTATCCTTTTCCTCCTCACCTTGAGTGAGTATTTCCTCTTATCTTTTTGAAGTTTACTTTTTCTCTTTGTCAGAAGATCCTTGAAATTTTGAAGTTGCAAATAAATCATTCTCATATAAAGTGTTATTGGCATTAAAGTTTGGTTTTCCCAAACAGTGCTAAGGTTTTATGTAAAATAATTTTATAGCATCAGTCAGCATACACTCCTTTCTTTCTGAATGTTATAATTACATCAGATATAAAAAATTAATGCTTTTTTATATTGCAGATATGCTTACCCTCCACCAGATGGAAATATTTTGACTAACATTGTTAATGCTCTTATTGCTGTTCCTCGCTTTTACACCCAGGTTTTCTTCACCTTTCTTCTGAAGCTACTTCAAAATTCTTTAATGTTTCTTCTTAGGTTCTTGTAGTTATGGTTTTTACTTGATTTTATTTAATTGATTGTTGGACATATATGCCTTACCCTCATAGTCATTCAATTTCAGGTGCTGCACCTAATGAATAAAATGAATATTCCAGCTCCATTCCGTATGGCTTTGCCAACACCGCCTCTACCCCCTCCAATACCTGCACCACAGCTACCACCCCCACCCCCACCCCCACCACCTGCTTCCTTACCTGCAAAGCCTAATTTGGTAGATGCATCTTCTAGTGAATCAGAAATGGAGTCTTCAGATGAGGTAACATATTGCTGCTAACCTTCTGATTTCAGTAATTAGATTAAATCAACTGAAATATATGTCCCTTGAAAGAAGCACTATGGTCAAATTGAATTGAAACCAATATGTGATTACAGTAGTTCATTGTTTTTTGCCTAACTTGTTTGTAGGAGGTAAATAAAAAAGGTGTGACAAAACCTGCACGGAAGCGTGCCAAGCGAGAAGCTATTTTAGGCCCTGCAATTGATAAAAGCGTGGCTCATGAGGCTGTTGGAGTGAAACCTGCCACCTTGATCCCAAAAGAAATCCCATTGATAAAAAAGAAGAACCCTCTATTACAGGTCACATTATAATCCAAGGGACGTGTTTTGAGAAGAACTTTACTCTGTCTAAAGTTTAACAGTCTTCTTGGTGCTTCGCAGATCAATATTGCCCCCAAACAGATTCCTAATGAACAGAAAGATGATAATGATGATGATGATGATGACTTGAAACAGATTTCAGAGGAACCTAATGAGGAGGATTCAGATGCTAAACGATTTGCTACTGCAGATGAGTTGGAAAAAGGAAAGTTGCCTCCAGAAGAAATCTTATCACTTCCAATGTTTAAGGTATCAGATCTTATTCTGTAGATGCTTTTCGATATCAGATCATCAAATATGCAATTGCCCTAGTTTCCATGTACTTATCTGTGAAGTATGAAATATTTTCTTTTTCCTGACTGCTTGGAACCACATTAATTTAATTCTTTTACATGATTTTGGGGGTCATATACCAATTCATGATGGCAATTAGCATGAATGAGATGTATCTAATACAAATGAATTGTTATTCTTTGGATCATGCAGAATTATACAGCTGGGAATCCTGCTTCTGTGTTGTATATAAAGAACTTGGCAAAGGATGTTCTTCCTGAAGATTTCTATTTCATCTTTGGTGAGACTAAATGCTTTCATGCATGCTTTACTATACAGGAAACTGGTCTTTTTTCAAAATGCTTCTTTACTTTGTTCCTTGTTCCAGTGAGAAATAAAGATTTTGGCTGATTAAGTCTTGCTGGATGTAGGATCATTATTTGGAAGCATTGATGCAGCTAAATCCAGTCTTAATGTGAAGCTAATGCAGGTATGTTCTGGATTGAGCTCTCTGTAGCTTTCCTTACATGCTGGCTTATTTAAGTTTTACCTCCAACTTCATTGCTGAAATCATTTTGGAAAATATTGACGCTTGATTCTTGACTCTAAAACCTCTGAATGTTCATCTAATAAAAGTTGAATTATCGAAATTTGAACATCAGAAGAATATATTTTTCTAATTATGAAAAACAGCTGAGTCTGTGTTCAGAATATTTAACTTGCATGCACAGATCAAAATCCTGCAGTTACCTAGTTATGAACTGAAAGTAATCTTTTAATTGCAGGAGGGAAGGATGAGGGGCCAAGCTTTTGTGACATTTCCATCAGTTGAACTTGCCCATCGTGCTTTGGTATGCTCTTTCCTGGTTTCTTCTTTCTGGCTTAAGTTCTTCTTTATCTTGTAAAAGCTGCCTCATGACATACTCTTGACTCTCGTCTCTAAAAATTGTTTGAATCTACCAAGAATGCGTTTTAGTATCAGTTTTTTTACTTAGCCAAACCAGCTAGATATAACTTTGTTACTTGGTACTAACAATATCAAACGAGTAAGCTCTCTTCCTGAGTTATTATCATGTCAACATTATGATTGTTTTTACCAAAATTGGCAAACCGATTCACTTCCCTTGTAATCTTTTCCTTTGTGTTAAAGCAAGCAAGGTTAAACAACATTTAGCTCTCGTATATATGAAGAACAAAAACTTTTGCTAGTACCATTAGCTAGGTCTATCTATTCTTTGTGTTATCTCACCTCATAAAGTGATAATGAATTTCTGAGTCAATTGTATCCTTTTCTGGCAGAACCTAGTAAATGGGTATGTGTTCAAAGGCAAACCAATAATCATCCAGTTTGGTCGGAATCCTGCCGCTGCAAAGACAACCTAAATTTCTATGTAGCAACAGAAAGAGCTCCTTACATTCACCAAATGGTTACTACATTGGTGACGAATGCCTTCACTGTTCCTAAGCAAGGTGGTCAACCTCCATAATTTTGAATTCCGAAGGTTGCAATGGGCGAAGATCGTGATTTGGAAATGATTATTTTGCATGCAGTTTGATAGGAATAACTGTCTCGGGCCACTCCAGATCATGATGTATATCTTTAGATGTGACTAGAGACGAGCGGAACACTCACTGTCTTTGTGCAGAGCCTCAGTGTAAGCTATAGTCCATCACAAGTGCTAATGTTGCTGTATTGCATTTCCAATACAATAATCATCATCCTAGCTCCATCATAATACTGGGCACAAAGCTTGCTAGTGATGATTGATCAAGTAGAACAGCTACGGCACTAAGGAGTTTACCTTTTAGGCTTGTTGCCCCCAATTGCTTTGATTTATGAAGTCTCAAGGCTCAATCATAGTTTTTTCCCTTGATATATATAGACTAGTTTAACTATATCAGTTTCTACGATTTAATGTATCTTTTTGTTCCTTTTCTTTTTCTTGCACAGATTTGTGTTTTCCTCTCTAATATGCTAATCCCATTTGTAAAACAATGTACTATTTGCATTTTGGAAGAAATGACAAGATACGAAAGCAAAGGCTTATACTTATGTTTTGTAATTTGTGGTAAATGAAAAACCAAAAGCTTATGTTTGACTCTTGAAGCCTTAACGTTAAAGGCATGTGCCATAGATCATTTCTAGTTTTTAATAAAGTTCAGTCATTCTTCCAATAAAAATCAACTCTAAAGAACTCAATTAACATTTCCAGAGTTTACGAATTTTGATGTCTTCCGAAGAGAAATTTTTAAAAGAGGTTCTACATTTTAACAGTTTTGATGTACAAAAGAATTCGATATAAAGATCATGTGGCAAGAACTTTTCTCAAGTTACATGGTTCTGTCTCCAAACCATGCTGAAGTTAACAAAACCATCGCTTCCCTCCAAAATCAAATTTTCTCAACGGTTCCTTACTTCTTTTCCTTCTTCCTCCCAAACTGAAACCCATCCTTCCCTTTCACCTCAACAAAAATACTTCCTTTTCTCTTTTTTAAATAAAAACCCAGAAAACCAAAGAATCCCAAAACAGATCCACTCTCACTTGCTTATAACAGCCTCACTTTCCCAACCTCGAAGACTCTTCAATGCTTTACTTAGGTGCTATTCTCATAGTGGAAATCCCAAAGATGCCATCTTTCTTTACCAACATGTCCAAAGTTTCTACCTTCACTTACAATTTGATAGCTTTACTTATGCTTTCCTTATCAATGCTTGTGCTAATTTAAACGACTTAGCTTTAGGCCAACAGTTTCATGGGGTTGGAATTAAAATGGGTTTTGAGTCTCATCTCTATGTGCAAACTGGGTTGGTTAAGATGTATGTGGAAACTGGGGGTTTGGTTCAGTGCAAAAAAGTGTTTGATGAAATGCCTGAGAAGAATTCTGTTACTTGGAATGTGATGATAACTGGCTTGGTTAAGCAGGGGGAGATTGAGCTTGCTCGTGTTTTGTTTGAGAAGATGCCAGATAGGAATATTGTTACATGGAGTGGGATGATTGATGGGTACACGAGGATGAACCGTTGTAGGGAGGCTTTAGGTTTGTTTCGAAGAATGGTTGCAGATGATGGGGTTGAACCTAGTGAAGTAACGGTCTTGGCTATTTTGCCTGCTGTTTGGAATATTGGAGATGTCAGGATTTGTCGGTTGATTCATGGTTATGGGGAGAAGAGAGGTTTTCTAGTGTCTGATATTCGTTTAATGAACTCACTTATAGATACGTATGCAAAATGTGGGTGCATAGCGAGTGCATCAAGGATTTTTGAAGAAATTTCTGCTGATATGAAAACTTTAGTTTCCTGGACATCCCTGATCTCAAGTTTTGCAATGCATGGGATGGGGAAAGAAGCTGTTGCGAGTTTTCAAAGGATGGAGCAAGAAGGTTGGAAGCCAAATAGGGTCACTTTCTTGAGTGTTTTAAATGGTTGTAGTCATGGAGGTCTGGTTGAGCAAGGGCTCAGGTTTTTTGAAAAGATGGTTAATGACTGTAAAATCTTGCCTGACATTAAGCACTATGGGTGTTTGGTAGACATGTTAGGGAGGACAGGGAGGTTAGAAGAAGCAGAAAAGATTGCTTTAGAGATTCCTTGTGAGATAGCAAATGAAGTGGTTTGGAGAATATTGCTGGGTTCCTGTAGCTTTTATGGTAATGTCGAGGTGGGTGAGAGGGTGACAAAAAAGATAATGGAGATTGAGAGGGGATATGCGGGTGACTATGTACTTATGTCGAATATCCTCACAGGTGCTGGAAGGTTTGGAGATGCTGAGGGCTTGCGGAGATTGATGGACAACAGAAATGCCATCAAAGTTCCTGGCTCTAGTTCGTTCTGACATCTCAGTGGCTACAAAGATGCATGTAGGATCTATAGATGATATAGACAGATTAATGTAATGACACAAAAGCTTCTAGAGTTGGATTTTGAAAACTCCCAATGTTCTAGTCTCTGGAGCTACTTCCTGTCCTTGCGTAAGTGCTTTAATTGATAACTCCTCACTTCTTTTATGAATTGTTTTTTTATTGTTTTGCTCATAGATAGTATAGTGAACTTTTCATTGGCATTCTCCTTGCAATCCCATGATCTGAAGTCAGCATTTAGTGTTCATTCTTATTCTTAAACTTATTGATAATTAAATGTTTTAATGCATAGTGGGTGCAAATAAAGAAATGAAGAGAGACAGATATTTTCTTCTTTTTTTTGTTTTTGGTATATTTAAAAGTTAATCTTGTTCGAGACGGATATTTTCTTTCATGTGAGGTATCTGATAACTTAAAAAAACTTGCCTACACGTTACAGTGGATAAAAATCATGATAATCACGGTTTTAATTTTTTGTAATAATTTGGAAAACATCTTATTGCTGATACAAATCAAAACATGATAGTAAGATATATATATATCTGCAACAACAAAAAGTTTAACTTGTTAGTTGAGTTCAGCCTCTTATATCATGTTAAGTGTGAATCCAGTGTCACCACGGAGCCTGGAAACACTGTATCAATTGATTCCTTGAGGAAATCTTGGTCTAGAAGGATCTTGAATATTTCATTCTTGGATGTCTGCTAGTTAAACAGATGGTTTAAGTGTCTATAAAGAAGATCTGGAAGGGAAATCATATGTTTACACCTTCTGAGGCAGTCAATTTAATTGTTATAAACTAGAAATATTAGAATTCTTAGTTTGCAACTGATGAACAACTCTTTACTACCTAGAAAGACTTATAAGATGTTCTTTTGTCAGCCTGAGAAAATGCTATCTTGCTATTAGATTAACCTGCTTGCCATCTAATGCCAAATCCCCAAAATGACAGCGATGCCAAAGAGCAATGCAAGTGCAACATCTCCCCCTGGGAGGATAGACAACCTGCCAAATTGAACATATTAATAAGGAAATGTGGAAAAACCAGTATATAGAATAATCTATATTCTGTCAGGCATATATATACACTAGATTGTTGTATTTGCAATGTATGTAATACCTGAGCCTTTTCCTTGATTGCTGTATGTATGCCATTGCAGGAGGAAGGATGCCAAATAGGAAGCAGTTTGCATAAACCCCAGCAAAATCAAGGGCTCTTGAAAAAGTTGAGGGGAAGTAGGAAGCTATTAGAACTGGAGCACTGAGCACCAGTGGCATTACAAGCATTTCAAATGACTTAAGATCAGTCATTTTTGAAAATAGTTTATCTTTTGAGGAAGCTATGTCATTTGAGCCAAATGAAACTTTCCCGAACTTTCCGTGATCCTGCTGACCTGAATAGATCACAAATCCAACTCGTCCAGAGCCATCAGTGGTAGAGACCAGCTGAGACTCATACAGCTTTTGCTTTTCTAAACTTCTTTTCCCTATAATCAATTCCAAGGTATCAAGAAGTTGCTTTGGAAAGCTTACAGCATATCCTATGAGGCTAGTTGCCAAAGCAGAGAAGGCAAATCCTTGAACTGCAGATAAAGCTGAAGGATTCACAGAAAGAAGGAGTGATATCGGGTCTTTGGGTGAGACAACTGATGTAGTTCCAGCAAGTCCTAAAACAATCAAATTCCATGATAGAACCATTATCAATGGAACAGCCCCTCCAATCAGTACCGCTTTTCGAGCCTGGGACACAGAATTTCCAGCAATTTTGCAAATAAAAGGAGTGATAACATGGAACCCCAATGTGAGTACAGTAACGGGAATAGCAGGCAAAATTGATGACAGACTCCATGAGGCATGAGTGAAGGAGCCTAATACATTTGCTCTGGCCACAGATAAACCAATTGTCACTAGTGCAGTTATGGAGAAGAGCATGAGAAAGCATAAAAGCCTGTTGGAAACATCAATGGCCTTAAATGGAAAGAACATGATAACAGTCCCAACAGCAAGAGGAAACAAAGAATGAGCCAATACCAAATTCATCTGGGGAAACCATTGACACACTATTGAACCAATGCCTGAAACACAAGCCACTAACAAAGAAAAACTCAGGGAGGCATAAATGACCGCAACAAAAGCACCAAAATGATTTCCTAAGGCCTTTGTTGCAAGGCCAGTAAAGCTCACCTCTGCAAGTCCATCTTCTTCCATTGCTGCAAAACTAAGCTCTGCAACAAGAATGATGGAGGAAATGACATAAACCCAGGAAACAAGAATGGCAATGGTGGATGGAAGTGGACCTGATTTCATTGTTGCAGCTGGCAAACCCAGCATTCCAGGCCCTACTGCAGTACCAATGATCAAACTAACAGCACCCCAGAAACTCTTCTCCTTGCCTTGCCCTTGAGATTCTTGTATTATCTCATTCTTCACTGTTTCATCAATATTTTCCTCATCATCATGGGAGACAGCAGGAAGTGCCAAACTCTGGGGCCTACATTTTGCAGTAAAAAGGAGAGGGTGGTGATTCTTGGAAGGTAATGTAGAGAAGGAATGTTGGTTTCTTTTGAACAATATAATAGGCTTAATGTTTAAACTTGCTGTTGTGGGAATTGATTGACTGTGGAGCTGGGTGTTGATGAAATGAAGATTGAATCTTGACTTCAACAATGAGTTGGAAATGGATGTGTGGTGAGGAAGTAGCATAGTGGCAAGAAAGTTTTGTGAGCAATAGAATCTTTGTTATAGGATTCTTTTGTAGTTTCTATTCCTTTTTGCAGGATTGGAATCTTTGGATGGTGGCTACTGGCTGGTAGGGTAGGAAAAAGAGTTTTATGGGAAAATCTTTGCTTCTTTGTCAGAGCAGTCACCAGTGACCTTAGACCTTTTGGGGGGGCCAAGGGCCCATAATGGGACCTTGTAATTATAAACTACTATTGGATTGTTTGTGCCCAAAGAAAACTACTATTGGATTGTAAGAAGTTTTGTATGGCCTAAATCCAAAAAGTAAAGGGTGAATGATGGAAGCCCAATCTGGTTTTCATGATTTGTCCAAAAAGTAACAGGAAAATGGATAAGAGCAAAAATGGACCATTTAGCTCTTGTTTAATTGCCACACTATTAAGTGGGCTAAAATTAACAAGCACAAGCACTTCTTAGTTCTTTTATAAAGCCATGCTTTGCCTTCCCTAGTCTTTTTTCTTTGTTATAGGTAAAACAATTTTCTTTTATTCCATAAATTTCACTTCTTTTATTTTTATTTGAACGTCTAAGGTTTTTTACTTTATTTTTTCCTCTTACGATAATGTTTTTATTATCATCAGATTATTCTTTATATGTTCAAACATTTAATGAAAAATCTCCAAACAAATTATTATAGAATACTAATTTAACAACAAAATACAAATAACATCAATATCAATATAGTATATTAAACTAAATCCACACATATCTAGAGACTAAGACCTAAGACCTCGAAATTCAAGAAACATGTATCAAATTTTTACAGTTCTTAATTGTTAAGGATTACCTTTGATACTTCAATCCTGTATTCAAATCACGAATACAATTTTCTCAAACTTATATTTTTTAATGAGTTAATGGATGGGGTTGTTTTTTTTTTATATTTACAAATTAATCTTGTTCGAGCTGGATTGGTGTATTATGAATTAAAACTCTTTCAACAATAGTTTTCTTCATTCACAATACTCGAAGATGAGCTACTTTTTCAAAAAGATAATTATTTATAAAAAAAAAATATAGAGTACGTGTGTGTATATGTTTTATATTAGTAGTAGGAGTAAGAATAATCTTACAAATATAAAATGCTGGACGACTTTGGAGTTTTCTTTTCAAACTCGAACTTCTTTTGTCAAATCATGGAAACTTTGAATTCATTTACGTCCAACTTCCAACAAAACCCTCCAAAAAAGCCCAGCAATGTTGAATATCCATACAAATGGCGTAGCTCCATGTTTAAGATACACTATTATATTAGCCTTTGTTTTGGAAAAAAAAAAGAAATACACTATTATATTACTACGTACGAACTACGAACTTTCTTCTTTCAAAAAAATAAATAATAGTAAATAAATAAAATTTCAATGTTTTTTCAATAAATTAAAATTGTTTGAAATTTGAGAATGATAAAATTCGGTATTATCTTTTTTGTTACTTTAAAAAAATTGGAAAGAAAACGTATACTAATATTTCATTTGTGCAAAATTTATATGCTTTCTTAATCTTTCCTTTCTAGCTTCAAATTACCTAACTTTATTACAACAAGTTTTAAATGATACCACATATAGAGTAAACAATTTTCTCACGTTTATTCCCTTAAGGGTGACAAGTGTCTCCTAGAGACTAGATTGAAATATTTAAAACATAATTAATTTAAAATGGACGCGTGTTAACTCTACAACCCGCTTATGAAATCCAAAATTTACACCGCCACTATATCAAATAATTACCCAAAATATAATACATGTCAATTCTTTTGACAATATAAATGACTAATACTATCCCATAGAAACACTCTTTCTATAAGTCATTTGTGCTGGTCGGTGACATCAAATATGGACTAATTTAAAATCGAGTTAAATCGAATTTTTTAAAAATAAATACATATTTTTTTATTCATAAGATTTAGATTGAAATTATAATTGGAAGCCAACTCAACCTGCATGGATTACTAAATAAAACTCCAACTCCTTAGTTAATATTAACAAATTATATACTAAATATATAAAAAATTGATATTACCAAATGAAATATGATGATTGATGCCAGTATATGCCACAACAAATCTAACTTTACCAAACAAACGTTTAAGATTAAATAAAAAAAATTGGCACAAAAATGGAAAATACAGGGTGAAATAAAGTAAAAGAATAGAAGAAGAAAAACTCGTCCAAGCTGGCCCACATAAGTAATGAGGTGGCAGTGGCAGAGAGAAGCTACCTTTTATCCAAAGCAATATCCCTTACTTTTAGCAAAATCTTAGGTTTGACGCCACGTGTCGCAAGCTTCTCTGATCACGTGCATCTCCAGACCACCATAAAAACCGGCCAAGACGTTAAATAAGGAACTCAAGAAATAAACCTTATCCAATACGTTTTCAACTTAAATGATTTTCCCATCGACCGTTAGATTTACATCAAGACAAAGCATATCAACGGTTGCGATCAATCCTTAGATCTCAAAAATAACCAACTAAACGGCAAAGCCAACACAGAGAAAGGATAAAGGGAACCACTTTCGGTGTAGAAAGAGAAAAAGCACAAAAGCTCAGCTTTTTCCATTTTCATCTTCAATTTTCTCTGGTATTCTCAATTTAAATAAAAATCTTCAGTGTGAATAAAGCAAGAGGGTTCAGTTTTCAATCTGGGTTTTGGATTTTCTTGTGAGAAACAAAGGAGGAAAATTGAAAACTAAATAAAAAAAAAATAGCGCTATGGCTGAAGTTTTAGGGAAATCAAATCTGTTCACAACTTGTAACTATAGTCACAGGAAGAATCAAGGAGGTGGAGTTTCTCTCCCAAGGAGAAATTCTGGGTTTGGTTTAAGGAGGAGAAATAGTCTTCCTTCTTTGAAGCTTAAATCTCAGGCTTTGAGGAGTGATTTTAATGGGAAAAGAGTGGTTTTTTTGGAGAAGAAAAGTTCCAACAAGAAACGCTTTTGTCAAGTACCGGTTAAAGCTCAGGTTGGTTTCATTTCCTTAAATCTATTTTTCATTTTTGTTCAATTTATAGATCTTTTTGTTGTTGTGAAAGTTCTGGGGATTTTTTTTTTAATTCTGTTTTTAGTGAATATATTATTTCTTATTTAATTGATTTTATGATATTTTGATGTTTAAGATTTTGAATTTCTCGATGATTTACATGTTTTAATAGCTTTAGCTTTCCAGAGTTAGTTCTTAGCTTAGGTTTTACACGCCAAAGATCAAATCTTTAATTAGAAGTTACCTTATTTAGCTTTAAAAATCTTGTTTTTGTTCTTAATCAAATGATAGCAACATATATATCTACAAGAAGTAAGATCATTTAATTATTTCGGAAAATTTTGCCCTTTTTTCTTTTAAAGAAAAAGTTGGTCCTTGTTTTGTTAGGTCTATAATTTGATTAAAAAATTTTAATCTGTAATTTGATCTGTCCCAAAAATCAATAAAGGGATACTAATTGGCTTTTCTTTTTCTTGGTATTGTTCAATGGAAGCAGATGCAGACCGGCCTTATTGGTAGAACACAAAAGTGGTGGGAGAAGGGGCTCCAACCAAATATGAAGGAGGTGACATCTGCACAAGACCTTGTAGATTCTCTTGTTAATGCCGGGGATAAACTTGTTGTAGTAGATTTTTTCTCCCCTGGATGTGGTGGCTGCAAGGCTCTTCATCCCAAGGTATAATAATAATAATCTAAAAGTTACACTTGTATATATACGTGTTTTTCCATAGCTGTGTATCTCCAGAATTTTCTATTGTCTGTATTTGGATTAATTGTGGATTGGAATGTTGGGGTTTTGGCAGATATGCCAATTGGCAGAGAAAAATCCAGAAGTGCAGTTCCTTCAGGTGAATTATGAGGAGCATAAATCCATGTGCTATAGCCTTAATGTCCATGTGCTTCCTTTCTTCCGGTTTTATAGAGGAGCTCAGGGCCGTCTATGTAGCTTTAGCTGCACCAACGCCACGGTTAGTCTTGGATCCCTCTCTTGTGATGTTCATTTAATCATCCATATTTAGTTATTCAAATGAAAACAAGCCTGTTTTTACATTCTATGCTTGAAATTTTTATGTATGAGGCATGATGCTTGCCGCTTTAAGATATATGGGTTTTCAATTCTAGGGGGAAAACTGCATAATTCCCTGTGAATCAATTCAATTTTGGAATAGTTTTACATATTTCAAGATGTGAGGACAATGGCCATTTGTTTCACCTGAAAGGAGCACTCTATGATTATTGTGTGGTTCATACTAATTGCTGATTGGCTTTTTAATGTTGTTTTGCTTAGCTGTTGCCTGTTGTTGTTGCTTTTGCATAGATTCTGAGATTGTTGACAGATAGATTGCTGATCTTATGCAATTGTATGTGTATCTTAATTGGCCTATAGCATTATTAGCTAATAATGCATGTTGTTTGTTGATTGCTACCACGCATGTGCTAATTACTATGATAATTTCCACAGATCAAGAAATTCAGAGATGCATTGGCCAAGCACTCACCCGACCGGTGCAGCCTTGGGCCAACAAAAGGGCTCGAGGAGAAGGAGCTTGTGGCATTGTCTTCTAACAAAGACCTTTCCTTCGACTACACACCGAAACCAGTTCAACCTGCACCTGTTCCTGCACAAGAAGAAGTTTTGGTGTCAAAAGAAGCTCCATCTGAATCAGGGACAAATCTCCCTCTCCCTACGAGTACGACATCCTTAAATACTAAAGATGCCGAGGAGAAAGCCTTGGTTGGTGCTGGGAGATGACTTGGTTAATTTTGCCAGCCTCATTCTCCTCCATATCGCCCCTGTACAGTTACTACACTACTCTTTCCATCTTCATCTTTCATGTACTAATATCCATGTTAAAAAATGAACAAGATAGTTCATCTTGTCTCCCCATGGAGTGACCGGCTTTTGGATTTATTTTTTTTTGGGATCCTGGCCTGCTTGATTCTCAAGTGTGTTATGAAGAGTTACCAGCTGTGTATATGTTTAAGGGAAATCCCCTTTTATGAATGTAAAAATCTTATGATTATGATCAATATATATATGGTTATCAAATTTAAAGCCTTCTCTTTTCTTCTCCTTTTCTTTGTGAATGTATGAGTATTTGTATTGGATATATGGTACTCTATTTGAGATAAAGCTTTACTGCCTTACCTTTATTATTTTCTGTTTTTGTTGAATTGGGATCACACAACTTCTATGGATTTTTCATATATTTCATTAGATGTGGATGTGGGTGGTATTTAATGAGCGGTGGATCCCAAAATCCACCATTTCCACCAAAATGAAAAGGGAAAAGATCCTTTAGACTTCTTATATCCTTTTCCATTTTTTGTAGTGTATGTGTGAAGTTAATGGATACATAATATCTAAGTTGATGAGTGCAATGAATTGTTGAAAAAGACAGCTGAATTTTAGCTGAAGAATGCATGTATTCTCTGTTTTCTAAGCCTTGACAGATAAGGTACTGAAAAACAAAAATGTCCTCTTCCACTTCCATGTATCCTCTGTTAAAAACTGATACAAAATATCTAGTTTCTTTTGATGGTCTAAAATCCATGGAAGCTTCAAGAATTTGTTGAGAATTTTTCCTGAGCGGTGGACATCATCAATTTGCAGGATTGTCCCTTACTCGTACAACGGTACAAGGCCAAAACAGGTCCCAACCCAAACTGGGTTTTTTTTTAAAATTTTTTTTTTTCTAATTCCTCAACATTTTTAATCAAATAGACAGAAAAAAAAATCCCAGTACAATTTTGAAGTTGAACTTAAAAAAGATGGACAAATTTAAATTGAAAGATGTGATAGGTAGTTTTGCAGGACCACAAGAGAAAGATTGGATGAATGAGAGAAAAGGCAGAAGGAGACAACTATGGTAGTTTAATGAAGAAAGGTTGGATAAGATTGCTTGTGTTTTGAGATGCAGCAACGTGGCCGTCTTGCTTTTACAAAAGCATAATAATTTAATAATAATTATTTGATATATCGACGGTGTAATTTTGGATTCCACAAGCGGGTTGTGAAGTTGATACATATATGAATTAATTAAATTTTAAATATTTCAATCTAATTTTTAAAGGACACATGTCACTCTTCAAAACTCGTTTGTGTAGTATACTAAACTCCACCGCGGGTGTAATATATAAACCCATAATTTAAACAGAAATGGGAAAACATTGATGAGGTTCAAATGTGGGGTAAAAGTCTTAAACTCAACAAAATTTTATCACCATAAATAAGATCTCAACAAAATTTAGGATTTTCAGAATCTCAAAGCACCCTTCATCTCCTCCCAGGTGTCCAACTTCTTTTCCATGTTCTTCCATGATTGAAACAACTTCATTTCAAGCTCAATGTTTCAGAAATTTTCAATCTTTTCAAGTCTCTCTTGCTGTTAATGTTTCCATGTGTCCATGGCATATCCATTTGAAATGAAATGTTAGGCTGGATGTATTAGCTTGAAAGCAACTCTGTTGGGGGCCTACTACCGGCAGCATATTCTATTCTCCTCTTATTTTTTTTTTTCTTCTTTTTTTTGATTTAATAATAGTAATAAATTGTGAGATCCAGAAATTTAGTCAAAGTTTTTTAAAAAATGCAACATGGATTAGCTAAGCAATGAAGCAAGGCTTTAATTAGGAGATTTGTGGATGCTTGAAACGTGTCTGTCTTCCTAACACAAAGAGACAATTGAGTTTGGGTTTATTTGACATCACTAGGTCAACCATGATTAGCTTTCTTTTCTAATTCTTTTTCACCCAATAACAACACTGATTTCATTCTAATATACTATTTTAGGCTAAATTATTAGATGAAGGCTATTCAACTTACAAGTAATCAATCATAAGAAAAATTATTTATGTCTTAAATCTCAATTTGTTTTAAAGGTTTGTTACATATGAAACTAATGTTATAATTGCTGGCTTGATAGTTGTTGGATCCGCTACAAGGATTCTACCATGTTGGAACAAGATGCTGCGGTGTTGCTGTTCAGAGAACTTAGCTGACTTTGTCGATGTCTTAAGTATCAAAATAAAATATTTCATGTTAAAATATCAGTGATTTAATTCAGTTAGATTACTGTTAGTATTCTAATGACTAGAAGACAAAGATAAAATTACTCAAATCATTCTAATGACTAGAAGACAAAGATAGAATTACTCAAATCACAAAAAAAAATGAAGTAAAAGGGATAGGTGGTGAGAAAACCTAGGTCTAAAGCCGCTTGAAGTAAAAATATTTTTTTTTATCTGGTATCTAGGGTTTTGCCCTGATTAATTCGGATTCATACGCAAAGTCTCGAACCTGAGACCTACTTAAACTGGAACAAGCCGCTTACCACTCGATCCAACCCCTTGTTAATTGAAGTAAAAACATTATTGAATTGCCAAATAAAGAAGTCCAGCTTCATTAGGGCTTGACAATTTTTGTATAAAGATGTATTTTTAAATTTTTTTTAAAAAAAATAAATCAGTCCAATGAAAGTTAGAACACAATCTGTTTTGGGTTTAAGTACATCTTAATCTAGCCTGGCTCATTAAAAATCTTTGGGTGTTGGGTTAAAGCCCATAACTAGTGGCCGACTGATGATCCATTTGGTGAGGTCTATTGGGCTTAAAATATTATGAATGAAAGTTGTTAACTTGCTTAGTGCTTACTATTTGTTTTGAACTTTGGACTCCTAATATTTATCCGCCTTTTGAGAGTTGAGAGGGGCAAATAAAATCCCTATTGGACCCTAACCAACATATATGTGTGCACACGACACAAGAATCGAATCAATTCTTTTTACTTTGCAATCCCTGTCATTTTCTTGAAGCTAATCAAGCTAGACAGACAGAGATTAGACATACAACTTAGATTGTTATTTTGATGGCTAATACAAAATTATACTTTACATTTCAATAACAAAACCAACCAAAATCACAACTTTTAGCCCAACAAATATTAAAGTGAAAAATGTGATTCCGGCCTTAAAAGCCGAGAAGCAATGTTTGACAAGTGGCATAGTCACGAGGAAATTCCTATCCTCCGCCGATCCAAAACTGATTATTCCGATAATAAAAGAAGGAAATATAGTTAATCTTATCAAACCACATTTTTTACCATAAGAAGAGTAAGGGAAAATAAAAAATTAGACCTACACACAAGCTTGGAAGCCTGTGGAGTATACACATTATAAGGATTGCATAAGAATATCTCCTAATTTATGTG
This sequence comes from Corchorus olitorius, assembly GCA_001974825.2. Classification (NCBI taxonomy): domain Eukaryota; kingdom Viridiplantae; phylum Streptophyta; class Magnoliopsida; order Malvales; family Malvaceae; genus Corchorus; species Corchorus olitorius. The sequence continues at coordinate 4,696 of AWUE01013896.1, read as the reverse complement.
ATTGTATAATGTCACCGTTTAGAATAATTAAAACCTACATTTTCACATTTATGTGAAAGAAATCCTTAAAAACTAGCTAGCATTAGATTTTTCTCAATCAATTTTTTTTTCTTTATGAATCCTGGTATCTGGTAATCATGTCAGACTCTGACTAATTGACAGTCAAACCGCGTCAGAAAATGAGGGAAAGCTCTCTCGCATTAACACTAGTAAATAAGGTCTTAAAAAGATCAGTATACACCAAAAGGCCTAGCATGAGGAGCAGAAAGAAAAATGTAGCCAAAGACAACTTGCCGACCTGATTAATTAGCCCTTCAAATTAAATATATATGGGAAATTAATTAGGAGGATTCAGTCGATCGGCAAGTCATCCTTGGCTGCACTCTCCTTTCTAAACCTAAATGCTAGGCCGCTGGTGATGAGTAAATAAGTAAAAATCCCTTCAAAACACGAGAAAGTGAAGAAGGTATCAGCAAATTAAGGCCAAAGACCTTTGATTTTGAGTAATTTGAAATCAGCAGCAAAAAGATGAAACAGTGAATGAAATGGAGACGGGGTTCGATGAGCTAAAGACGGATATATATACTACTTTCCCCATAGAGAAATTGGAGTGAAAGAGAAAAGTTGACAGTGAAGATATGGTGATAATTTTGAGAAAAAATGCAAAAATTGAACAATTTATAATTATATATTTATATATCTAGCTAGGATCGAGGTGATGATGAGGACAGCTATTTTATTTTGGTTGTTCATGGAATACGTGATAAGGTTTTCTTTCCGCCCCATCTCACCATGACAGGTATATATTACATTATTATTACTACTGGTATTTCATTTTCAGGAAAATTCCAAGTAAAATACCTTTCTATTTTGGGTGATGAGGTTTCGATATTTGATTGGCCAATTTGACCAATATTTAATCTTTTGAGTCGTTCAACATGGGAAACAATTAACCTTGGCTAGCTAGTATATATAGGAGTAATAACATTTTTTTACCAAGCAATCTTGAAGCAAAAACTTCAGCAAATTATGATATGGGGAAATGAGTGACTCGAGGATCAAGGGGATCGACCAGCTTTGCACTCGATACAGAAACATTAGTGCTAAACTAGTTTTGATTGGTTGGATTCGTTTTCCTACCGCCCATTTTCACCTTGGTTTTGCCAAAAACAGACTTCTATCATTCTCTGCTCTCATACACAAAAGTAAGCACATAGCTTGAGATTGTTTTGCATTTTTCCTTTTTATAGCTAAAAGTAGCTCTTTAAGCTTTTTATCTAGGCTTTTGCTCCAAAAATCTGATTCAACGGTATATATTTTGCCTTAGGAACTTGAGAGACATGTCTATTTCTTAGCACAATATATCCATTTTTGCTTTATTGACTTTAAATAGGGATGCAACCGGGTAGGGTACCCGCGAAGTTTGAGGTATCCGTATGCTAACCCTATTATTTTCTAGGGTACCTGAACCTTATAACTACCCAGTTATTTTTTAAAATCACTACCCGTACTCTACCCGCATAAAATATCAACTACCCGTTAACTACCCTAACCCGATAAAAAACCCAAATATTTTTTTTTTACTTTATAATTAAATAATAATAAATAGATTAAAATTAAATGAATAAATTAAAATTAACTTGTATAATTGTAAAACAAAGTTAAAAATTATATTTTTAACAATAAACAAATTTTAATTAGATTAATTAGGAGTAATTTTAAAGTTAAAATATAATATATAAATAAAAATATAATATTAAAATAATTAATTAGTAACCGAGTTCGGGTAGTGGGTATCCTAAGGTCACTATCCGTACCCTACCCGAACCCGTCACGGGTACTAAAATCATTACCCGTACCCTAGCCTAACCCTATTATACAATACCCTAACCCTATTTAATCGGGTCGGGTAGTACCGGGTACCCTATTATTTACTACCCACTTGCATCCCTAACTTTAAAGAAATAAGGGTATACTTTAAGGTTTAAAACTCTCTCTGCATCCATTTTGTAGTATCTTTTAAGTATACAAAGTACTAATGCCAAATGCTAATGTGGGGTTTTTTTTCCCTTTCCTTAAAATGAAAAGGTTTAGAGAGATGTGGTAGATAATCTTATTTCTAAAGTCAGGTTATAAGTCATCAACCTATCGAGATTTTACGGAACTTTATCATCTACTTATAGGAATTAATGTGTAAGGCTCAATTTCGGTGACTTCCATCACAATTCCTAATGGTATATGGTAGAAGCAAGCTAATGAAATAGGCATATGGTAGAAGCAAGCTAATGAAATAGGCTAATTGCTCAAATAAGGGTCTAAGGTTTGCCAAAATGTTCAAATAAGGGCCCGATCTTTTAATTTGGTCAAATAAGGGCCTAACGTTTATCGAAAATGCTCAAATAAGTACCTGATCTTTTAATTTGACCAAATAAGGGCCTAACGTTATTGAAAATGCTCAAATAAGGGCCTGGCATCAGTTTGGATGATGCGTCAGAATTTTCGATACTAGGCCCTTATTTGAGCATTTTGGCAAACGTTAGGCCCTCATTTGGTCAAATTAAAAGATCAAGCCCTTATTTGAGCATTTTTGCAAACATTAGGCCCTTATTTGATCAAATTAAAAGATCAGACCCTTATTTGAACATTTTATTAAACATTAGGCCCTTATTTGAGCAATTAGCCAATGAAAATAAAATAGTGTCATGGAAACAAATCGTTGCTAAGAAAATTTCACAAGAATTTCAACTTGGAAAAGAGTGCCCCACGGTTTATTTGTTATGATGATGCTATCTCCTTTTAGGTAGAAGACAAAGAAGAAAAGTTCATATAATGATGATCGATTGGCCTTTGGGTGTAATTTGTTGCCTCTGGTTTATGGTTTATAAGAAACCATTCCATGACTTTAAAATTAAAAGTGCCTTCCTTTCTTGCCCATTTTAAGGCAGGCTATGACATTTTTTGTGGTTCTATACAAAGAATGTGAAACACATATGAAACATATGCTAACCCACTTGTTGAGTTATGTTAACTCTAAAACAATGCTTAATATAAAACAAAGGGAATAATAGTTGCCAGTATAGTATATATGGGAAATTTCTAAAATTAACATGGGCATGCATTAAAGAATAGCTTTCTTCATAGATGGGTTTGCAGCAATAAGTCTAAACCAAGAGATACAGAACTCTCTTGGAACTCACAATTCATGATAAAGGAAATGTGCCCTATAGTATCTCTCTAGCAAGTTTGTTGTTGCCTTGTTGAAGTTGTTGATGCCATTTAATTAATGGCAGCTAATTGATTAATTATATATATTATATTATTATATCTATTATTAATCTTATGAGCAAGCCCCTGGCGTTTAGTTTCTTTGACAAGTGTCAATTGTTAATTTCCTAATGTTTGTTCATCATGTTTATTGTCCATTCAATATTTAATTTTTTTATATTATTAGTATGTTAAATTTCAAATGTGTTGAATTAAAAGCCTTTTTCCTATGATTTCAAAAAAGCCTTTTTCCTATTTATTTATAGTCTATTTAATTTAACAGATTAATTATACACAATAACAATAAATTAATTATAGTTTGGGAAAATTAAAAGTCATTCATCCCCTTTTATATGCTATTCAATGAATGTTAAGGATAATATCATAGACCGAATTAATTAGAGAGGAGAAATGAAAGACTTCTTTTTTTTACCAAAACAACTATCTCCCCTTTTGACTCATGATTATTCATTTTTGGATTCTTATATGTTTCAAAAAAAATGAATACATAAGATAAAACAAAATGTGATATGTAACGATTATTAAAGAAAGGTCATTGGCAATAAAATGAAATACTTAAAAACAATAGTTAGGAAAATTGACTCTCATCATCTTTGATTAGTACTACATAATAACTAATGACTTTCTTTTCTTAACTAAATTTTCTTAAAAGCACTTATAAAATTTCATTTACTAACTGAATTTTCTTAAAAAAACTCATAAAATAAAATAGCCGCACACGAAACGCGACTGGAAAATTATAGTTCTAATAACTTAAGTATACAATTATTCTTTGAAAAGTGAGTTGAAAAGCTGACTATAATTGGCTTATTACTAACATGCATGCACTTCCCTAATTAGTAAGTAAAATGTTAAACATGACTAGAAAACATATATATTCTCTCTTACTTCAAGCAGATGCATAGAGAAAAGTAAGAAAGAAATTTTTACTAAGATATAAAGCGTAACATATACATAGTAATTAGTATATATAATAATGTCATTTCCAGCTCAATGCTCAAATCCTTACAAGTTATAGTATACTATTAACAGTAAAAAACATCAGTCTTGGTTTTCCCTTAAATGGAACAATATTAATTTAAAGTTAGTTTTTTCATTTCCCTTGTAACTTGCACCTTTTCTCTTGTACAAGTTCCTTCCAAATATTCATAGTTTCAATTTTTTTTTTTCCTTTTAGTAAGGAAGGTTAAAAGAACTGGATTGCTAAACATCGCCCCCTTTTTACTTATCACCGCCCCCCTTTTTACACTTTTGCCCTTTCTTCATATTTTCTTCAAACTTTCTAATTTCAAGAACGCTCAAGAACATTTCTAATCTTCAAGAACGCTAAAGAACGTGGAATAACCAAGAACTCCGGAAATGGATGCAAACGAAAATTTATAATTAATAATTAAAAAAATAAAAAAATAAC
>AWUE01013895.1:0-77384 GCA_001974825.2 Corchorus olitorius | reverse complement strand
GAAATGTTTTTGAGCGTTCTTGAAGATTGCAGAGGATTTGAAATTTTGAAAATAAAGCAAAGGGCAAAACTGTCAAAGGGAGGGGCGGTGACAAGTAAAAATGGGGCGATATTTAGCAAAACCCTTAAAAGAACTTGGACTTAGACTAGGTGCACGAAGTTGTCCAACCAACCCTAAACCGCTTGGACAAATCATTGATGACATAAATTTATTCGAAGTACTTGTTGACATAGTTCTAACTTTATGCATCATATATAAACTTTTTTTTTTGCACGATATGCATCAAATCTATACTATATATAAAAGTACGAATAAGGGAAAACTTTATGTTTTCCGTTTGTACCCTTTTTTTTCAAATATATTTCTAAATTGCCATTATTAAAAAATATTTTAATTATTCTATTATTAAAATAATGAAAATTTGGATTATCCTCATTAATTAGGATCTAACGTGGCCAATAGGAATGTTCCACATCATCTTTAACATCTAAATTTTCGTCCAAAATATTCTCCAAGTCGGTTTAGGAGAAGAAAAAATTTTGTCCAAAAATTTTAAAGGCAAAATCGTCCACCGGAACAACAGAATTAGGTCTCGAGGTAAACATAAAAGTTGTAGATCTTGGAATCCTCTTTACAACGGTATCTCATTTGTATTTTTCTGAGTTCTAGATCAAAAGTTATGAATTTTCTTCAAAAACTGCTCTTGTAAAGTCCTTCTTCGAATAAGATTTAACTATGCTGCATTAGGGCTGAATCATTATTGCATCATAATTACTGATTGGACTTGAACTCTTTTTTTGGGCTTTCATATTAATGAATTAGGGCTAAGAATATCAAATTCAGCCTTCAAGATATCTGACTTGACAATTTAAGTTTCATGGGCTCAAACGGGCTTAATGGGCTGAAATGTCACAAAATCAATAGTTTCTCCAAATTGATCCAAAATGGCTCTAAATTTTCATCTTCCTAAAACATAACTCTAAATGGGTCTAAAATAGCAAATATGAGAAATATAGGGGTAAAACGACACATACGACGTCCAAAATAAGGCAAAATCACATAGAAAATATAGAACAAATTAGGTCTTATCAATGTTTCATTTTCTTATCAATTTAGAAATATATCTATATCTATCTATACCTATTTATCTATACTATATATAAAAGTACGAATAATGGTAAATTTTATGTTTTTCGATTGTACCCTTATTTTTTAAATTATTTCAAAAATGCCATTAATTAATATCGGGTTTAAATCTTAATATATGTTAAAGGTTATTTTTAATATTTTAATATCAATTATTTATGTTTTAATTGCTAGAATTCTTGAAATATATTTAAAAGAGTTATTTTAGGGGGTAATTCGCTTTTGAGTTATTGAATCAATCTTCTTTTTTTTTTTGAGGTTTAACCAAAAGAAAATGATTGTTGATCCTATGTTTTTAATTTTGGAAGTTATCAAAATTCATTGTGTGGTTACTAAAATTTATAGTGTGGTTCTCAAAATTTTATAGTGTGGTTACCAAAATTTCATAGGTAGGATGTTAAAATTTTATAGTGTAGTTATCACAATTCCATGGGTTGTTATCAAATTTTCATAAGGAGGTTATTAAAATAAAATTTCATAAGGATGTTATCAAAATTTTCATAAGGAGGTTATCAAAATTTCATAAGGAGGTTATTGAAATTCATTGGGAAGGTTGTCAAAATTTCACAAGGAGGTTACTAAAATTTCATAATCTTGTTATCAAAATTTCATAGGGCGATTATCGAAATCTTATATGGAGGTTATAAAATTTCATAGGAAGATTATCAAAATTTCATAGTGTGCTTATAAAAATTACATAGTGAGATAGAGTGAGCTTATTAAAATTTCAAGTGTTGTTACCAAAATTTCATATGTAATAATCACAATTTCATAGAGGTTAACAAAATTTCATGGGGAGATTATCAAAATTTTAGAGGGGATAATATCAAAATTCATAGTGTGGTTATCAAAATTTTATAATGTGGTATTTCAGAGGGAGAGGTTATTAAATTTTGATTGTGTGGTAGTTAAAATTTCATAATGAGTTTATCAAAATTTATAGTGAGATTAACAAAATTTGGTAGTGTGGTTCTCAAAATTTTATAGGGAGATTAACAAAATTTCATAGGTAAGTTATCGTAATTTTATGGTGTAATTAATTATCAAAATTTCATTGGGGGTTATCAAAATTTAATAGTGTTCTTATCAAAATTTTGTAGTAGGTTAACGAAATTTTATAAGGAGATTATAAAATATTTATAAGGACGTTATCGAAATTTCATAAGATGGTTATCAAAATTTCATAAGATGGTTTTCAAAATTTCAAATGGAGGTTTATCAAAATTTTATAGGGAAGTTTATAAAAATTTCATAGTGAGGTATCACAATTTTATGGTATGGTTATCAGAATTTCATAATGTGATTACCAATATTTTATCGGAAGGTTATCAAAATATCATAATGTGCGCTTAACAACATTTCATTGGGAGGCTATCAAAATTTCATAGGTGGTTATCAAAATTTCATTAGGTGGTTATTAAAATTTTTATAGGGATCTGAATTGTAACAAAATTTCATATGGAGATTCTCGAAATTCTATAGTATCATCATAAAAACTTTATAATGTAATTATCAAAATTTTATATGGAGGTTAGCAAAATTTTATAGTGATTATCAAATTTCATAAAAATATTTACTTTAAACACATTGGGTCACGTGCAACGCACGTGAAAGCTAAAACTAGTAAATAAATAAAAATACAAAAAACTAAAGGTCATGATGAGAAAATTAAAGATATGGGTTTTGTTGTCCAAGTTGATTAGGCCTCACTTTGGGCTGGTAGAAGGCTTTAGCCTATAACTTGAAACCCGTATTTACATAAATTGGCCTCTAAGGCCCCCATTTTAGAACAAGCAAGTCCGAGCCTTTGTCCAAATGGACTAATAGTCTAAAACCAATAAAAGGCTATTGGAATTTAACCATTTTTTTTTCTGGCACCAGGAATTTAACGTATTTTCAAACAAATCTTTTATGAGTTTTTAAGTTTATTTTATTCATGAATATTAATGTTTCTTATAGTTTAGTTGCATTCTTTCAATTAATTCAAGAAGCTTAATGGAATTTAAACAAACCAAGCAACATTGAATCAAAGTGCTTTTAGTAGTTTTATTCATATAAATGTAGTATATGGATCTGAATATTGAAATTTAATTATTGTCAAGCTGGACACTTTAAAGAAAAAGCTAAAGGTCATTTATAAAGAAATGCAAATGAATAAATGATTGATAAGAGCAAATAGATAAACAGCCAAACCTTTTAATAATTAAGATTAGTTTTATATTGCTGTCAAATTAACGTGGCTCATTTTCAATCATATTCATTTTTATTTACAACTCAAAAAATACTTTACCAATTAAACAAAAGCTATACTAAAAGATAAATTATACAATACATCGGCGGTGGAGTTTAGCAGACTACACAAGCGGGTCTTGAAGGGTGACATGTGTCCTCTAGGGACTAGATTGAAATATTTAAAACTTAATTAATTAAAAAAATGAACATTTGTCAACTCCACAACCCACTTGTGGAATCCAAAATTTACACCGCCGGTGTATCAAATAATTACCCATTCTAAAATATATCAAACAAGAATGTTAAACAAAAAACAAGAATCTTAAAAGAACAAGAGTTATTGGAAAAATTGATATGAGGTCTTACAACTTTATAATTACTAACACATATTAGATTGAATGAAAAGTAAAATTTTAGGTTTGAGTATTACAAATAATCTTGAAGAGAGTTTTCATAGTTTGAAATTTGACATGACTCATTTGAATTAATCAAAACCCAACATGATTATTAGTACAAAAGACCTATATAAGAGCAAATAGGAGTTGGCATAAGTGGTTAAGATTCGGACTTTTCGCGCAGCTACCTCAGTCTCCCATTTGATAGGCGATCTGTAAATTCCAAAAAATAATAGATCTGTAAATCTCAAACTAGGTCGATGATTTACCTAACCTTGGAAATTGAATTGGATAGCCCTCCTAAATTTTTTTTTTCACATCTCCTAAACTTTAATTTTTTTTAAAAAAAACCTACTATATAAGAGGGAATAAAAACCTCACTCATTATGGTAGCAAAAAAACCTTACTCATTAATTATCCAAAAAAAACCTTACTCATTATTTTATTGAATGGTAATTTATAGGATTTATTTATTTGAGAAACCTACTTTATCATATTAACCTTTATATTTTAAAAAAAATTATTAGCTTTAGTCTTTCTTTTCTTTCATTGTTTTACTATTAGTATTTTTTTATTTTTCATTTCAAATAGTAATAAACTTTTTAATTTCAGATTCTAAAGCAAAGGAATGACTTTAGAGTAGAAAAAAAAAAAAAAGGAATGACTTTAGGACTAGAACAGGAAATTTTGTCGGGTATGAAATCATGCAAGGTACAATTATTCCACTTCCAAGTTTTTTTTAAACCTATCTTTAGGAAAATAAAAAATAAAAAAGTTACTGTACTGCAAAAATTGCAAATCCATACAAAATTTTCACACGACATGATCGTAATCTAACGTTGTTGTTGTTGTAACTTGTAATAATAGTGTGGTACCCCTTTCACTTTCACTTCACATCAGCCTCTCTTCCTTTACCTTTTCTTCATTCACTTTCTCTTTGTCTTATTTCCATTTTCCTTTTTCTTTTTTCTACTACCTTTTATTGTTTTTAGACCCAACAGAAAAAAAAAAAAAGAACTAAAAGGACAAAACAAAGAAACAAAAGCAGAATGAGTTTGTAAAATGCTCAAAATACATTAGGGTTTCTTTTGTTTTTCTTCACTTAAAACCCTTCCAGATTTCTTCATATCAGAGTTCAAGTTTTGCCCTTTTTGAGGTACCCTTTATTTCCCTCTTCATTTTGCTTATGTTGTTTTTATAGCCCCTTTTTTCTGTTTAGTTTTTGGGAATATGGTTTGTGTTTTTAGCTGATTCAATGTTATAAAAAGGAACTTGCTTGATTTTGTGGCTTTGGGTTTTTTTTTTTTTTTTTTTTTTTATCTATGAGGTTTTAGAATATTTTCTTTTCTGGGCAGTTTGCTATTTTTGGATGAAAAGTTTGGATTTTTTTGGGACCATTTATGCATTTGAAATGGGGATGTAATCATTTCCTGTTATGAGGTTTTAGGATTTGAAGAAGAAAAATTTTCCCCAATAATTGATTGTAAGGTTGGTTTTGTGCATTATTGTGAAATTCTTAGGTCTAAGTGCTAAAAGAACACAATTATACTTTGACACTCTTCATGCTCCTAAGAGACTTCTTTAGAAATTCTTTCAGGTTTTGTTGCTATCAATGACTACTCAAATGCTTTATTCTGTGGTTTTCACTGTTTAGGATTGCTTTTTTGCCTATAATCTTGACTGCAATCATCTGCTTCCTTCGAAGCTATGATTGTGGAAAGGGGAAAAGGTAGATTTGTTGAAATCTAGGATTACTCAAAACTGAAATGCAGCTAAAAGGAATAACTAAATAAGGGGATAAAAGAGGTTAAGAATGTGAAAGAAATTAAAAAAGAAAAAAAAAAGCTGACAAATTGTGGAATGCCAAAGAACAATGGTACAAAAGCTGGCATTTCCTTTTCATCACTTGTAGTAATTGATATTGCACTGTTCTGTTTAACCACTTACTGATTGTCTTTCCTCTTAGGTGTATGTGTGTGGCTGGATGTATGATATTACTTGGTAATAAACTTATGAGTGATTTCTGCTTTTCAAACAATGGCTTATCAATGTTAAATTCTCTGCCTAATTTATCATAAAATACGTGAGATTGGCCATTTTAACATTGTTTTACCTTTTCATTATTAATGATCTCTGTACTTTATTTTTGAGATCTATAGCACTTGATTTTCCTTATTCTTAAATAAGACCATACATATTCTATTGAATTACTCATTACCATGCTCAAATGGATGAATGCAGTTGGGGATAGCTGATTTTGGTGATTGCCACTTGAGGTGGCATATTGGAGTGGAAAGTTGCTTAAGTGAACTCCTGTCTTTGATTATTATTCCTCCAAAGAAAGAATTTTGCTATTCCTTCTGTTCTGGTTCAAGTCTTGGCTGGATAGCGGTGGGCTTCAATATATTTCTGAGGATTAATTTTGTTGACATTTGACTATGCTTTATTCCTGATAAGCATGTGGACTTCCATGCCTTTGACAATCTTAAAATAGATTACTCGACATCCTTATCGTGCCAATATAAAATAGCTAATACGGGTGCGCTTTGTTGCGTGGCCGCTGGGCCAAATGGAACAAAATCACCATCAAGCAGAAGGGACTGTTCTATGGATCGTGATGAACCGCATTGGAGGATAAACTCTAGTTTTTCACCTCCTCCATTGAGGATATGGGACTGTAGGTTACATTCCGATGGTTTGCCACATGGTTCGCATGGTGCAGGTTTACCTGGTTCATCATTGTCCTCAAACAGCAGGGGAAGCAGAAGTAGGGTAGGCAGTGAAGGATACATCAACCATCACCATTCTGTTTCTGATGGTGCACTCTCCTATTCTGCCAGCCCGCCTGACAATGCTCAGGTACCAAGATGGACGTCGCCCCTTCAAAGGTTCAATCCAGAGGAGCTCCCTGCCTCTAGTATTGGAGGTAATCTAAACCCTAAAGTTGATAGTTCTTTTGTTATCGAACATGGCATGCCCTGCTTAAATTGATTCTTATTTATATTTCACATTGAGTCATAAATCATATGACATTCCACTTTCTAATTTCTATACAAAGTGTGGTAAAGTATCATTTACTTGATTGTATTTTGTCCCCGCTTAAGAGAATGTTAAATCTCATGGTACTTTCTTGTCATAACTAGCCATTATAATCATAAATATTTATAGCTTTTTGAAATAAAGGGCCGATGAAATAAGTTCAGGCAGAATCACCACAGTTGACCGATACTAGCTGGTAGTTTACTTTAATATGTTCTATTTCTTAGCTTCCGTTTGGCAGTGATGGTAGCTAGAGTTGAGCAGTGAAATTTGGATATCTAGTTGCTTATTTATTTTGGGGGATAGGCTGATTGAGCCCTTTAGGATTGTGTTTAGGGTTGTGAACTGAGGCTAGCCTTATTCAGCGTTTTAGGATAACTGCATAAAAGGGAAACTCTTAGAGCTTGGATCCATGCTAAATTGTTTATCAATAAGGAGTATTTTTTACCAAATGGTAGTTGCTCTTACAGGACAATAGTAAAATGCTGACTATTATGTCTTGATCATGCTGCTAAAACTTGGAACATTTTGTGAAATTGCAAAAGTAATGGATGTTTATAGGAGCAGCCACTTGTATTATGAAGATGAAACTGTAATTAGCATAATGTAGGAACAGAGGGATGTCAAACTACGTTTGTTCGTTATATAGCACATTAGATTCACTAGTTCTCATTCTCTCCCTCTTTTAGAAGGCTATAGCTAATTAGCTTATGCCCATTTCCCTGGTTTTCGTAACAATCGACCAAACTGAAGTACATAATACATGATTACGAATGCAGAAATTATATATTTTTTTTAATTCTAATTAACTATTGGCTGCAGTTTCCTTTCTATAGGTTCTGTATCATTTGCACTTTTGTATGCCTTTTTTAACCTACTTTTAATTATCAGGACCATTGCCCCAGACCTCTTGGTTCCCTCGCTCCACTGAGGTGACTTGCACTTCAAATTGTTGGGTTTCATAGCATTTAAATAAGAGAAGTTTATCATTAAGCATTTAGCTCTTTTACTTTTTCTCTTGCAGAGACGATATGCTGTTAAACCAACTGCAGCATCCCCTAGCTTTGGATCCCCTTCCTCACTCTCTGAGTCTAGTCGATGGGAATCCAGTAGCAAGCAGCCCTTCTCTTTTCCCAACCGCAATTTCTCTGGTCGACGTTCTTACATAACAAAAGCTGTTTACCCACTAGTGTTTCGCAACCCTGTGTCCGATTCTGAAGCCTTTGGTGATGCTGATATTAACAGTGTTGGCAGGTTGACACCTAGTGAGGATCGCTTTTCGCCATTTCACTGGCATGAAAGCACTTCAGGTGTTGAGCACAAGTTTCACAAAACCCTTTCTGAACTTCAAAGGTCTGAAGCATCACCAGACCCTAGTGCTAGCTCTAGAAGAGAAGGTTTTAGGTGGAGCAGTGCTAGCAGTTATGATCTGGGGTTAGATGGAGAGAAGTTTGACATGGCAGAGCATGTTGAAGTAGAGACCGCGAGGTCCCCTATTGGTTCTGTTGTAGACTACAAGTGTGGAGTTTGTGGAAAACTTTTGTGGCAAAAGTCCCCCTGGAGTTCACATCGTATAATGAGAGGTGGTGACATGCCAACTGCTGGGGTTCTACCCTGTAGCCATGTGTTCCATGCTGAATGCTTGGAGCAAGTTACACCAAAGTCCCAGATGAATGATCCCCCCTGCCCATTGTGCCTCAAAACCATTGGACCACTAGAAGAACCCACATCATTTTCAGAACCTTTGCAGGTGGCTCTTAGATCTCTGCGAAGGAGCAGGGGTGCTATGATATCTGAGGACCACGAAGATGATGAAGTCGCATATCATTTCAAGGAAAAATTTAGGAGAAACTGGCCTCGACCTTCCCCACGAAGGAATGACAGTGGTTCTTCGATAAAGAATCGCCTTAAGAAGCATTTCTCGTTTAAAGGGAAAGTAAGTAAAGATATATTTACCACAAAGGTATTCCAGAAGATAGGATCATCATCTTCTTCTGGCAGGGAAGCAGTTCGGCATTGAGTATCTATTCAATAGTTCCACATATGTAATTCACCTGCAAATAGTTAGATTTAGTCATTTTGTGTACTATCTCTTCCCTTCCAATATATTTATCTTTTTAGGCTCTCTTTTCTTTATATAGTAGTAAGAACATCTTGCATCTCCTATTTGCTTGCCTAATCACAATATGAGCATTGAGCTGCAAGCAAACTCTACTGAGATCGTTTCTAATTTGTTATGAAATCAGCTATTGTATGATCAAGAATGCAACATACAGTGCAAGTTTGACGGCGATGAATGACTAAATTTTGTTCTAAACCTTTTATAGGTTTGAATTTCCATGCTCAAATAGGAAGGTGTTTGATTTTGTGTTTATACATGGCTTTTCTTACTCTTTGATTATATGCTTAACCCAGTCTAGTAGGAGCTCAGTAGAGTTTGTTTTCCGGGATCTGACTATACTATAACTAGGACTTTGTGTTATCACTTGCATTGAAGCCATTAATTCATGATCCATTACTCATTATCATGGACTCCAGTGGATGTCAATTTCAGTGCATGCTAGTATTGTTGAGAAAATGCTGTTTGAATTATGCATTCACATGGTATTCTTGGTTAAATATATTATGCACGCTTGAAGTGGCCAATAGAACAGGAAGTCATGAACAGGCAAATCCCAGTGGGCTCTCCATCATATAGATCAGTGGTTTCCACAGGAAAAGTTGCTTTCTGGCCTTTCGTGTGGCTTAGAATTTGATTTGAAAGTTTAGTCTCTATGAATCTTGGGGGGAACCCTTTTCTTTTTGGATAAATGTGGGGTAAATTGTATGTGCAAAAGGTATTCAACTAGGGTCCTTAGGCTTTTCCTTTTTCTTTCTTATTCTATTGCTTGAACAAGTTGGCCATGTGATCCCATGTGCAGTTTGGTGCATAAAACTTTCAACTAACTTGAGTCTCTGCCCATGGCCCTGCTTTGATTTGTTGTTATTTTGTGGGACTTGATATCCATTGTGAAGATTATTTCTCCTTTTCTTTGGTCTATTTTAACTACCATGATATGGTTGTTAGGCCTCTGAATTAAGAAAAAACATATATTCTTCAAATCTTGAACTTGATAGAGAGTACTGATGACTAAGAAAGTTTGTTTTGTAAATAAAATTGTTATCTGATGTCCTGAGCTTTTACTTTATACATGGAAAATAACCTATTCTTTTTGTGTAACCAAGGATCCACATGCCTCAGTGGTCTAATACTAATCCTTTTCGAGTCAAGAATGTAATAGGTTAAATTTCTCCCAACAAATGCATTTCCGAAGGATCAAAGTTGTATTCTTATGCTTGACTGATGAGGTAGAGACTGTTTACCATCTCGACCAATCATTTGTTGGTGGAAAATAACCTTTTAAATAGGTAGAACTTATCCAAATGGAATCTGCTTATCAAATTGTAAAATTTGTTTTGGACAATAAGTGGTGTATTGGGGGTAACATGCATGTATTAGGTAAAACTTAAGAAGAAATGGAATTTTCTGCTTAGAATGTCTGATACTAAATTCCCAAACTTATCTAAGCAGAAAACAGTTGGCTACTTGCTATAGGGGAAGACAACTGTAACATTAAAAAATAAAAGGCATCTAACTGTTACTCCTCTTTATAAGTTGCTTTCTATTTATTTAATGAAGAAAAAAGTATTCATCAATCATCATGAATAGCTGCACGAGTGAATGCCTGATTTGCCTCTCATTAATGTTTTCAATGATTAATCAACACTCCACAAGAAATCCAAATGAGATTTTTATTTTTTCTTTTCTCTTCTAGCTTGCATGATCTTTTCCTCCTACCAAATTTAATTAGTTTTCGAATATTCACATACACATGCCTGTAATGTATTTAAAAAGGAGGGTGATCAGTATTAATAATTTAATGATATAAATCTTTCAAGCTGTAAAGATTTATACTAATAAGCTTCATGTAGACGATGAAAGGGTTGTCAACTGGAACACAGCTAAGATGGAAAAAAGGGAAAGAAAATGAAAGTATAATGAGAAAGGGAATGGAAGAAAAGATATATATGAATTCCATCATCTTTTAGCTACTGAAATGGACGGTTTGCCACATGCACGACACTTATATTGCGACACTTAATAGCCCTATATTCGATGCAGGGAAGCTATAGCTTGAGCATATAGTTTCACATGGCCATTCTTGATTCTATGCTGATATTCTAAAGCAATTTCGTCAGAATTTTATTCATTTAGAAGGTAGTATTGATCAAGAGACAAGAGGTAAAATACCCTTTGACAGATCCTTAAAAAATGGATTTCGAAAAGGGTGCAATTAATTTTCTTGGATCATGAGAATATGGGGGTTAACAGTTCTTCATAATAATTGAAACCCTTTTTCTCTTTCATAGTTCCAAGTTGTAATCAATGTTGATCTAGGCCAAATGGGAAGGTATAGTTGACTTATGTACATGATGTCAGTCCATCAAATTCCAGAAATGGTGCCATGAATACTGCATAGGATAAAATTAGACATAGATTTCATTCGATTTTGCTGATGAAGAAGCTTAAAAATCACAGACCAGTTATGCAAAAAGTATCTTACATGACAGCTCTTAGTTTTTGGTTCCCTTGTAACATCAGGAAATAAATTGGAGATTCATCAAATCATTTTGTCCGCACAATGATCATCTTGGATCATTTTTATTCTTTCAACTTTCATGGGTATAACCTTATCTCTTCTTTGGTAAATTTCTTTCAAATAACTTTAATCCTTTGCCACAGAATTCAAATCCTGGAAGGATTCTTGAGGGGTCTTTAATTGTAAGCCAGGAATGTGCATGAACATATTGTAAAAGTAAGTTGTACAAAATATTTGTGGACAGTAACAGATGCAGTGAACCTTTTCTCATTTACTTTGTCCTGGTTCAAGTCTAAAGGAATGTCAATAAGAACATGGGGTCCCAAAGCTATTTTCAGGTTAATACATTATTCTTCTTTTCTATTCTCTTTTTTATATGAAGTAGAAAAAGTAACAGTGTGACATCATTTCAAATGTCTTTCAATAGATAAGGATGCAGCCAATTATTCTTTTGTGTATATGAAAAGAATAAATTTCCTTAAAACATGGTATCATTTATACATCACCTCCCCTGCTAACTAACCCCTGCCCACTCCATCTATAAATAGAACTCCACTCTCATTTCTTCCCTACATAATTTCTCAAATCCTTATTGACTTTCTTATCCAAGTCAAGTTAGTTAACTTTAGTCTTTTGTAAGTACAATAACATCATTTCTCTTATATGTTGCACCTTTTTTCTTTCCCAAACTTAAAACAGGCTTTCCCATAATGCTGATATTTTGATTAATGTTTACTTCATTTTGCAGAAAAAATGGGTATTTTTGGGATTTTTCTTGTATGTTCTCTTGCCATGTTGAAAACAATTCATGGATATGGAGGTGGCTGGACTAATGCTCATGCTACTTTTTATGGAGGAGGTGATGCTTCTGGTACAATGGGTAAGAACTTTACACAATGCAAAAGAAAATTCATTACTCTCTTTCTTTTTCTTTATCAGCTAACTTTTTGCAAAATGTTTTCTCAGGAGGAGCATGTGGGTATGGGAATCTTTACAGCCAAGGTTATGGCACAAGCACTGCTGCATTAAGCACTGCTCTATTCAACAATGGGCTGACTTGTGGGGCATGCTTTGAGATCAAATGTGTTGATGACAATAGGTGGTGTCTCCCAGGATCCATAATAGTCACAGCAACAAACTTCTGCCCTCCAAATAATGCCCTCCCAAACAATGCAGGAGGGTGGTGTAACCCTCCCTTAAGGCACTTTGATCTCTCCCAACCTGTTTTCCAGCACATAGCTCATTATAAAGCCGGTATAGTGCCAGTTCAATACAGAAGGTAAGCTTCAAGACTGGGGTGTCAGCAATTCAAGTTTTTAGTCATTTCTTGACTAGCAATGGTTCAAGAGTTCAATACATTTCTAAAAAAAATGGTAAAGAAATTAACATATGTGCTAAAGAGTTACTGTCTGTCAAATTTTTGCAGGATTGGTTGTAGGAAATCTGGTGGGATCAGGTTTACCATAAATGGTCATTCATACTTCAATCTTGTGCTGATAACAAATGTTGGAGGGGCTGGAGATGTGGTGTCTGTCTCCATCAAAGGGTCTAGGACCAATTGGCAAGTGATGTCTCGCAATTGGGGCCAAAACTGGCAAAGCAACTCTTACTTGAATGGTCAATCTCTCTCTTTTAAGGTCACAACAAGCGATGGCCGCATTGTTATTTCTAACAATGTTGCTCCTTCTAGTTGGTCATTTGGCCAAACTTTTACTGGAAGTCAGTTCTAATTGTTTCATCTCATTTTTTACCCCCCAAAAAAAACTAACCAAAATTTGACTCACCCCACCAAAGTCCAAGCCCCTAAGGCTACAAAACTACTGATATTTCAATATTATAGTTCTCTAGTTAATTATTAGATGTATCTGATATAAATAATGTTCTGCAATTTATATAGTTTCTATATAGGTATTTTTATACAAAGACAAAAGGTTGTCACCATCCAGGCCAGGGTCCTTTTATAAATGCCCTGAAATGCTGTTATTATGTTTCTTTTCCAATTCTTTTTGGGGGGAATGAATGTTTTAGTTGAAGGCAGATGTATCAGAAGATTGATAAAAGTATGTGTGAGTTTGGTCTCAATTGGGACATTGAGACCTGTCTAATTATTAGTATCTGTTGTATCTCAGGTTGAAAGTGTTTTTCTAGCTTTTCCAGCCAGGATTGATATTTTAAAAATGTAATCTCTTTGGAGTGGAATGTACTTTGAAGATTTTTACCATTAATTAATGATATAGCTTCAATTTTCTTTGAAAGTTGTTCATGTTTCCATGACATTCTAACAGAACAAACTGCTCAAACCCATCAATGGATGACAGATATTCGTCCATGGCTGTTTACTAATTCAATTGAACTTGTTTCGGAGTTCTGAACATTAAAATAGCAGAGGTGAAGAGAAGTGAAGTAAATAAGTCGGTGTTGTTTCTGAATCCCACATCATTAAAACATAGCGAGACAAGGCAAGAAACTGACTATAAAAGAAGCAGACTTAGAAGGGAAAAAGCATACCTTTCTCGGCCTTTTGGCTAAGATCAAGTGTAGTATCTGTTCTTATCAGTTTAATATCTGATATGTGGGTCAATGATCCACTCGATATTAAATTCATTTTTCTAGGGGGAAAGCCCACCACAGTAGCTTGCTACTGGGGCTCTCGCGCGTCGCCCAAGCGTTGCACTACTGCTCGGGCCTGGCGCACCCCACCCAATACAAGTTAAAGATTTTTTCAGTTATGACTCATTCTGCAATAAGAATCCCTGTTTGAACTCTGTTTGTCCTTCTAAAATATCCAGCACTAAGCTATGCTTATAACTAAGTTAAGGAAAATAAATTTTCTGTTACGTAAACAAAATAGAGATTGAATAAGTTGTTCATTGAGTGAATTAATTACGAGTCCAATAAGTCCAAATATGCTGTCTAATGAAAAGGGTGTTGCTGACCTCATTTGGTTCCAATTACTTTGGAGATTTGTGACTGTTTATTACAGATTATGTTTCAGTCAAAGATAAATTTTGAATGCCATTTGTTATTGGAAGAAGTTCAGAAGATTATAAAATATATATTTGGTCATATTATCAACTTAACTTCAGTAGGTTAATTATATAAATTTGAATTCCTTCTGAGCCGGCTCCTATTGCAACTTTAGTTTTAAAGTATATATCAAATTTGGCGTAATTGAAGTGAAGCATAAAGGAAAAGGAACTCCATATGGCATTTACACAAAGAGTAATCATTGAGAAGAAATTTCAATGAAGTGCAAGTAAAGACCAGTTCAATGAAGTTCCAACTATAAATAAGCAAGTTATTGGATCAAAGGTTTTCACCTCTAAACCAAAGGAAACTTGAAGCCATTTTAAGCTAAACCAAAGATTTGCAATGGAAAGTGTTCAAATCCTCGTAGCAATTTCCCTGTTGGCTTTGACATTCTCATTTGCCACTGCTTCTGATCCTAACCATCTTCAGGACTTTTGTGTAGCCATCAAGGAATCCAACAATGGTGGTATGTTCACTTCAATGTCTCAACTCTAAACTAAATACATTCAGAAACTAGAATTTGTGAATTACAATCTCAATTTTTAGTATCTGATCTTCACTTTTCTATCCAGCTTTTGTTAATGGCAAGTTCTGCAAGGACCCAAAGCTCGCTAGCGCGGAAGATTTCTACTTTACAGGGCTAAACAAGCCAGGAAACACATCGAATCAACTAGGATCAAAGGCCACTCTTGTCAGTGTGGAACAAATTCCAGGACTTAACACTCTTGGCATATCCCTGGCTCGGATTGACTATGCACCTTATGGTGGCCTAAACCCTCCTCACACTCACCCTCGTGCCACTGAGATCCTAACTGTCCTGGAAGGAACACTCTATGTTGGCTTTGTTACATCAAACCCGGAAAATAAGCTCATCAGCAAAGTCTTATATCCTGGAGATGTTTTTGTTTTTCCCTGTTGGTCTAATTCACTTCGAGTTCAACATAGGGAACACTAATGCTGTTGCCATTGTTGGTCTTAGCAGCCAGAGTCCTGGTGCGATTGGAATTGCAAATGCAGTTTTCGGATCGAATTCACCCATCAATCCTGATGTTCTTACCAAGGCTTTTCAGGTTGATAAGAATGTTGTTAACTATCTTCAGACACGCTTCTGATGAATTAAGACAATCACTAAAGATTGTTTCAACAAAGACTTTTGAAGTGGTATAGCTTAGTGTTCGACAGGTTTTGTATGTTGATTTTGAGTCGAATTGGAAGATTGCAAACTTGACCCAATGTTGCATTCTGAACTTATAGCTTTTTGCAAACTTGACCCAATGTTGCATTCTGAACTTATAGCTTTATGAACAAGCGATTATTATTGAGCTTGAACAATTAAAAAATAATAAATGAACTTGAACTATTAAAAGTTGAATGAACTTAAACTATTAAAAGTTGATAAAAAGGAAAAAGTTTTACTTCCTATCCATGGAGGATAGGGTAGATCATCCCACCCAATTTAAGTGTCCGAGGGGATCAATGGTTTCAACAATTGAGAATTCGGCTACCCATTCGTGGAGTATGGGTTGCCCCAAGGTATGGGCCCCGTTGGGGAACAGGTTACCATTTTTCACCTCGAAGAGGTGATGCCGAGACATGGCCCAGGCTTAAAGGTCACAATAGCCGGCAGAGCTGCTTGTTTAAGCAACGGATGCCCCACTTAAGCCCAAGAGCAATGCTTGCTTCTCGACCTTGGGGCAATCTTTACCCGTAATGTAGGTTTTTATAAATATCTCAAGTAAATATTAGCAAGTCGACGTGGGATGTCCAATATAATTAAATTGGTAAAACAATCATATATACGTATATATATTATTATCTATATCTATATACTATATAAGTCTAAACTTCAAAACCATTGACCTGCAATATCTAAAATAGCCTTTTTAATTTTAAAAGTTTAGTATTCATTTAAAGGGTAAACATGTATTTATCAAATTAAACTTTTAAGATTTAATATGTAATTTCATTTATCAATTTAATTAAATATATTATTATATTAAAATTTATAATTTCTTTTACCACACCCTTATTTCAATTAATTTTTAATTCCTATGTAATATATATAATAACTAAAATACTTACATTAATTAAATGTAATACTATAATAACTGAAATACTTACATTAATTAAATTTTTAGGTATTTTTTTAATTCGAATTCTTAGGTATTTGTGCAAACGTATCGACTAAAAAGAAATATTGTTTTGTTGGCCAAAAAAAAAGAAATATTGTTTCCTTAATAATAAATAAATCGGATCTTAATATCTTTTATAATTTTGAAATTTTGTTTGACATTGATCTAATTTAATTTAATAAATCAACCACTAATGTTCAACTAATTTTTTTGGTATAGTTCTATATATATAATAGTAATGTGTTGTATCTTATTCACTACAACTTTGTTAGTAATCTTAGACTTAAAAAATCAATAACATTCACCATTGATAAATAAATCGGATCTTGAATATCTTTTATAATTTTGAAATTTTGTTTGACATTGATCTAATTTAATTTAATAAATCAACCACTAATGTTCAACTACTTTTTTTTGGTATAGTTTTATATATAATAATAATGTCTTGTATCTTATTCGCTACAACTTTGTTAGTAATCTTAGACTTAAAAAATTAATATCATTCACCATTAATAAAGTTATTAAGCATGTAAGGTTGCTACATTTCTTGATATAATACTATAGTTTAGCTTTCTAATTAGTATGCATAAATGAGAAATTTGATAACCAAAATTGCTAAGAATGTAAGGTTATTAAATTAGTTGAAAGTTATCTAAAAAAAATTAGTTGAAAGTAGTATAATGCCTTTCTAATGATCATTATAGCTTTTTTTTTTTTTTGTAATCTCAAATAAGATCATTACCTTTTTTCTACGTTATTTTAGATCACATTGATCATTCATTAATTTGGTAGAGTTATAGCGAGATATCAATTTTAATTTTACTTCAACTTGCCAAAGATACGCATATATAGTATATAAATTATTTCTCTATCACCAAAAAAGAAAAGGAAGGACATATGAATTAGTAACTAGGAACCAATTTTGTACACCTAATTTTATACTTCCTTATGTTGCATTAAGTTTACTTATAAGTTATAACCTTATATGGAAATTTGACTTACAGGTCCGGATATGTTTAGTTGAATTGTGAGATTTTGGAGAAATATGATAATCAAAATTACAAAATGTAATAAGAAATATGATAACCAAAATCACAAAAGATGTAAGGTTATTGAATTAGTGGATAGTATTATACCTCTTTTGTGATCATTATAGGTTTTTCAGTAACTTTTGAGAAAAAATGGCAAATATTCACCGTTGATGAAAGTTTACTAATTTTATTAAAAAAAATAAGGATTGGTAAATACAATTTTAATAACTTTTATAGCATTTTTAGTAAATTTAAGTAATGAAATTTGTAACACTTTATTGATGATAAAAGGTTACTAAAATTAATAAGGATGTAAGGTTCTTTCAATCTAGATAGTACTATAATGTTTTCCATAACCTCTTAAGTAATTAATCTTAGATAAGAAAATCAGTACCGTACGTATCTTTATAGTGTAAGGTCATTAAATTAGTTGATAGTACAATACATTTTTTATGATTATTATAGCTTTTTCGGTAACTTTTGAGGAAAAAAATGGTAAATCTTCACCATTGATGAAAGTTTACTAATGTTATTAAGAATGTAAGGATTGATAAATACAATTTTAAACACTTTTATAGCTTTTTTAGTAGATTACTCAAGTAATTAAATTGGTAACTTTCATTATTGATCATAAAAAGTTACTAAAATTAATAAGGATGTAAGATGACTTTTTTTTGCTACAAAAGTACCAGAAAGTAAAAGAGATGGCAGTAACTACGGCCTCAGGATGCCAACCCCGATCTGGTCTTCAATAAGGATGTAAGATGACTTAAATCTAGATAGTACTATAATGTTTTTCGGCAAAAAAAAAAAATATAAGAATGTAAGGATTGGTAAATACAATTTTAATAACTTTTTTTAGCCTTTTTAGTAGATTACTTAAGTAATTAAAATTGGTAACCTTCATTATTGATCATAAAAAGTTACTAAAATTCATAAGGATGGAAGATTATTTGAATCTAGATAGTACTATAATGTTTTCATAACTTTTATAACCCTTTTAATTAAGTAATCTTAGATAAGAAAAATAATCAGCGACCAATATTACTAATAATGTAAGGTTATCAAATATAGTAGACTGTAAAATACCTTTTTGGAATTTGGATAACCAATACAAGTTTTTAGTAATTTTAGGTAAGAGAATTGATAACTATCTTATTACTTAAGTTACTAAGGATTTAAGGTTACTTAATTTTTATTAGATAGCATCGTAGCCTTTTTAATAACCTCTAAAAGTTTTTTTTGGGTTACTTTTGTAAGAAAATCGGTATTAATTACTTACTAAAGATGTAAGATATCAATTAAGAATATAATTAAGGTTGTTGAATTTGTTGATAGCATCATGCCTTGGTCCTAAAACGTCTTTTTTAGGCATCTAATAAAAAAACATGTCACTCGATAAGCCTTGGTCCGAAAATGTCTTTTTTCATGCATCTAATAAAGAACATGTGATTTTAATGGGATTTTTTTGTACAAGTTAGAATATAGTAGTAGCATTCAAAACTTATTTGATAGCGAACATTATAGTTATTTTGATATAATCTTAAATAGTTTTAAGTAAGAAGATTCATAACCTTTTTTTTTATATAAAAAGTTACTAAAATCATCCAAGAGCGCAATTAGGTTTGTAGAGAGAATTATAGCTATTTTAATACCTTTTATAATTTTTTTAGTAATTTTAGATTACAAGATTAATAACATTCATAATTGACGAAAATTATTAAAAGTAATAAAAACATAAGGTTACTGAATTTGTTGATAGGACAATAGCTTCTTTTTTTTTGATAATCTTCGTAACTTTTTTTACTAACCTTTAGATATGAAAATTATACTCCTCATTAAATTGATAAAATGCTACTAAATTTATTAAAGATGTTAGGTTACTAAATTACCTTATACTATAAAAATTTTTATAACCTTTATAACTTTTTTAACAACCTTAAAGAAGAACATTGGCAAATGCCATTATTGATAAAAGGCTACTAAAATTACTAACAATATAAGGTTAATTACTGAATTTATTGATAACATTCAAAAACCTTTGATAACTTAAATAGCTTTTTAATGAACATTTGATGGGGAAATTGATAATCTTATTCTTATTTTTTTTTTGTATCAGAGATCGATAACCTTCTTAATTGATTAATGTTTAACTTTCGTTCTTAATAGTCTTGTAGTTTTTTTAGTAAATTCAAATAAGAAAATTGATAACGTTCCTTCATTATTGAAGATAACCATAATTTTATAATAATTTAAGTTTTTTTTTGTTCGTTCAATGAGATTAATTATTTCAAATCTCTATAAACTAAATGACCAGATTTTGATGATTAATTAATCAAAATTTATGAAAATGAAAAGTACGCATGTGTGGAATACATGATTTATCAATTATTAACATACGTGCAGCGCACGTGTTTTAACTAGTATTATTATATACCAATTTGGTATATTATTATATACCAATTTGTCAAGATATATCTGGCAAATATTGAAGCTTATAACATAAAAAATAGAATATCTCATTTACATATGCATCCAAGAGAATATTTTGAAAAGAAAAATACTGTAATTTTCATTTATATGAATGAAATTATAAAATAGTAACTAGAAATTACAATAGGTTGAAAAAAGTAAATATCGTTTGCGTTTAGATCTTGATCTCGCTTCACGATCCGAGTCATATTGAGGATTTGGAATCTCAAACCTTCTTCATAAGTCTCTAGCACGTGCGACACCTCTTTGCTCTCGTTTCTGTGTAACTTAATCAATAAAAAACTTTCAAAAGCGACACAAAGGTGAGTGATTCGAGGACTCCCTTGATTAACCCATAGATCATAAAGTAAAATCATATCAAAACTAAGATGAACTGTCTTCAATCTATGTAAACTCGGAGACACACTAACTGTGTGTGACTAACTAACTGACTCAAACTCAACAAATTTATAATAGAAGAGTTTTTAAATAGGATAATAGAAGAGTTTGGAGTCTTAGATGTTTTAGAAATTTATTACAAGATTCAATTACTCTTTCTTTTTTCTTGGACAATAATGCATATGAGAAATTAACAGAGAGCTCTGTTTTTTAGGACTTTCAATTGGGTTGATGCAATGAGCCTGAAACAGAGGATTTTAAGTTACATAAAAAAAGTTGTGTTTAATTGAAATAAAATTTACCTAGACAAGATAATATGCATAGATTAATATAATATAATTAATTCCATGGCAAAATCAGAGTACAGTCTATAGCTTGATAAATTATTACAACCTTGTTAACAATATGTCATCTCCATACTAATGTTTAATTTTAGGATATTTTTTATTTTTTCCCCAAATATATATTTTCCCCTATTTTGTATCATTTCACCTTTTTATATGTTTTTTTTTTAAAAATTCCTAATTAATCCAAATATAAACATTCTGTTCATGACAGAGACTAGGCCTTGGCTACACATCCAAATCTTTGCGCCCACAACAAGTGATAAGCAAATTCTAAAAAAAACAACAATTCTCATTGAACTTCTTAAAAAAAAATTGTACACGAATAAAATTATGAAACAGAGGATTTAAATTGCATAAACAAGGTTCTGATTATTTTTGGCAGAAAGATAACTTTTATTAATATTCAAAACAAAAACGGCACATAATAGGTCCAGAGGCTAGAAAGACAAGAAAGTTAAGTTTCTGTTTATTTGAAATCAAATTAATTAGCTGCTTATAAACTTTTACATATAATAACGATATAAAATTAGGCTTAATTTCATAGAGATAAAGAATAAACAATTAATCATTGGTCAATTCTGGGTTTTCCACACTGTTTTCTCATCTAAAGACTAAAGACAAAGTATAGTTGTGTCATGAATGAAATCACAATTATAGAATATAAGAGAGTTCTTATAAGGTTTCATGGGAAAGAGAAAGCAAATTCTATTTTCATTGGTTTTCTTTTACGTGACAAACTAAATAGCAGTAGCGGCAATAATGCATTGCTTTGACCTTTTTGGCTTTTGGTAGCAAACAGTAGCGGATCCAGTAACATTAGTAACATTTGTGGACACAATATCTCCTATATATACATACATAGATTTTAAAAAATAACTATGGTTTATGTTCATAATTTTAATGATTTAATCGATTAAGGGTACAGAATATGAAGAAATTTGGAAATTGAGGGAGAAATATATGATTATAACGTTACATTATGAAAACATTTGAGTCTTGAAAACGATACACGTGAATGTCCAGATTCACTAATTATCCTAAAGAAATTTTGTTTTTGCAACCGTGTGCTAGCCAATCAAATTTTAGTTGCTATTTGATGGCTTTGTGCAAATATTTTCAATGGCTACCATCTATAAATAGGTGAATTCCCATGCAATGTCTCTCACCTTTTATCATATCTTACCAATAATCCTAGAAAGAATTAAAACAAAAAAACAAAAAAACCTGCTGCTTTCGCACAATGAAGAACATAATTAGTTTGATGAGTTTAGCAGTTTTCATCTTCGCTTTGGCTTCCCCATTAGCCTTTGCCAATGATCCTAACCCTCTTCAGGACTTCTGTGTAGCCATCAATGACGGTGACATCAAGAATGGTGGTAAGTTTTACTCTTAATTGTTAGTATCTTATGCTTTCTGTCTATGCATGTGAGAATTGCATAATAACGGATGTCATTAAAAATGATTAACATAATTTTCTTACTTTTGATGAAGTTTTCATCAATGGGCAATTCTGCAAGGATCCAAAGCTGGTCACAGCAGATGACTTCATCTATTCAGGGTTTAATATCCCAGGAAACACATCGAATGAATTGGGTTTGGCAATCACTCTTGCCGATATCCAAACATTACCAGGACTTAGCGGTCTCGGTGTAGGTATGTCTCGAGTTGATTTTGCAGCTAATGGCGGCT
Source organism: Corchorus olitorius (assembly GCA_001974825.2). Taxonomy (NCBI): domain Eukaryota; kingdom Viridiplantae; phylum Streptophyta; class Magnoliopsida; order Malvales; family Malvaceae; genus Corchorus; species Corchorus olitorius. Next base: position 54,832 of record AWUE01013895.1, on the reverse strand, counting down.
TGAACCCTCCTCACCTTCACCCTCGTGAGTCCGAGATATTCCTTGTTATGGAAGGCACACTATATGCTGGCTTTATCACATCACTCCCTGAATATCGTCTCTTCACTAGAGTGCTGCATAAGGGAGATGCCATTACTTTCCCAGTCGGTCTCATTCACTTTCAGCTCAATATTGGGAAAACTACTGCTGTTGCCTTTGCAGCCTTCAGCAGCCAGAATCCTGGTATCATTAGAGTTGCTGATGCATCATTTGGATCAACCCCGCCTGTTGATCCTGAAGTCCTTGCCAAGGCCTTTAGATTGGATAAGTGTGTGGCGAAAAATCTTCAATCAAATTTCAATGGGGTGACAAATTATGCTGATCTTGGAGAGAAATTTCAGCATTTATGTATTTGATCTGTGTTAGTTGACCTCATGTTGAGTCAACTTTACGTATTTGCTACTATGCCAAAAATAAGGAGGTTTCTACTATATGTATGAAACCCTAGATCTTGTTCTATATGTAAGCTTGTCTTGGGTATATGTTCAAGATAATCATCTTAATAAGAAGGAAATTAAAATTTCCAGTTCATTAATTATATAAACCTGATATGCTTTTGTTCAGCAGCCGGAATCCTGGTTTCATAAGAATTGTTGATGCATCATTTGGATCGAACCCACTTGTTGATCTTGAAGTCCTTGCCAAGGCCTTTAGATTGGACAAGTGTGTGGTTAAAAATCTTCAATCAAATTTCAATGGGCTTAATGAGCAAATTGGCCCCTGAACTTTTCTCCAACAGTCAAATAAACCCTTGAACTTTTATTTTGGTCAATGTCACCCATGAACTCTTAATTTTGGCCAAATAGGCCATTTCTCACCTAATATGGTGCCGTTTCAAGGGTGAATGATAGGTGAAAAAGGGGTGAAACAACATTGTGTTAGGTGCAAAAGAGCCTATTTGGTCAAAATTAAGACTTCATGGGTGGCATTGGTCAAAATAAAAGTTTAGGGGCTTATTTGACCGTTGGGGGAAAGTTTAGAGGCCAATTTGCTCATTTGGCTGATTTCAATGAGATGACAAATGCTGATCTTGGAGAGAAAGCATCTATGTATTTGATCTGTATTAGCTGATCTCATGTTGAGTCAACTTTGTGTATTTGCTACTGTGCCAAATATGTATGAAACCCTAGACTTTGTTATATATGTAAGCCTGTCTTGGGTATATACAAGATAATCATATTAATAAGAAGGAAATTAAAATTTCCAATTTATTAATTATATAAACCCGCTATGTTTTTTATCCTAAGGGAAGTTAAAGAAAATTCAAGAAATAGGCTCTGCTCTCTCTCATTTTCCGTTTTGTTTTCGAATCCCCCTAGGAGTCTCTAGTGGTGGTTTCTTCCTGTTCAAATACAGCTTTGTTTCCTTCTATTCCCGTTGGCAATCTTGTGAGGATATTGCTGGTACAATTGTTTTGATTTGTTGTTATCCTCATCTCTTAATCTCTTTTCAAATTCAAAATGTTGAGGAAAGGATATATTTATTGGTGCTGGATATTTTCTTTCTTTACTATCTTTTTGGTTTTTCTATTATTGCCAGCTTTTTGTGTGTTTTTTCTACTGCATCTTTTGAGCGAGTTTTCATGGCTGGGGAGGCTTTGTCTAATATGTGTTCACAGCTTTCACTCCAAGAGGGCGATAAGGAGAAAGTTATTATTGGTAACAGTTGGGTGGATGGTGAGGATGATAATGATGCTCGACATTGTTTGCTTGGGAAGTTGATGCTGAGGAAACCAACTCATGTCGAGGGGTTAAGAAATGTGCTACATCAGGCTTGGCGCTTGGAGGGTGACTTGACAGTACAGGAGGTTGGGGTTAGGCTGTTTTTGTTCCAATTTGAAGATCCTCTGGAGAAAGACCGGGTCTTTGTATCTCAACCCTGGTCTTTTAAGAAGTCATTGTTGGTTCTGAAGGAATATGATGGTATTCAGCCGCCTGAAAGTATTCAATTCAACAAGTGCCCTTTTTAGGTAAGAGTTTTCGATTTGCCTTTAAGGCTGCAAAATGAAAGAGTAGGAATTGCTGTTGGGGAGGCAATCGGTGAGGTGCTGGATATTGATCCCAATTGGGGTCGGTTCATGAGGCTCAGAGTATGGGTGGATCTTTTGATTCCCCTAAAGGTTGGAACCACTGTTTCTACAGGTTCAGGAGATCTGGAAGTTGAGTTTCGCTATGAGAGAATGGCTAATTTTTGTTATGTATGTGGACTCCTTGATCACCAAGAAAGAGAATGTCCAGAAGGTGTTGCCCAAATAAAGGAAAATGGTTTTCCAATTCGCCGATATTCAGATCGGTTGAAAGCAGAGATGCCGATGATCAGGAACACGAAACCATCTCCGGACGGGGTGAGGTCCAAAACGGTCTTGGAGGGTCGAAACGGGAGGGGAAGCTTCCTATGTTGGCTGCTTCTTTGTCAGCTGGTGCTGCCTCGAAGCAAAAGGGACTTGGTAGCTCGATGCTGGTGTCGGGCTGGCGGGGAGGATTCAAGGATCACATGGATAGCTTAGTGTTGCGGGGTCGTACGGCGGCGCGTGCAATAGCCGAAGGGGGGGGGGGGGGGGGTCGTGTGAGATGATCTCAAAGTTTCGACTTAACGGTGTGGAGAAATCATCGGGGGAGCAAGAGGTTACCTCGAGTAAATTTCGCGATTTGAATCGCAAGTTTATTCATGATGCCGAGAAAAGAGGAGCCGATTGTGGAGAGAAGCGGGGTGAGGAAGATATTGCTGCACGTGTTTTTGCTCTACAACAGCATCTGTTGCTTGAGGGTATGGCCGAGTCTCCAAAGTTTCAGGAAGATCGTGGGAGTGCTTCAAAGGAGAAGTGCTTTTCGAATCTTATGGGGTCAAGGACTATTCCAGGTATTGGGCCGAGTCATATGGGCTTGGGTGGATCCAAAAACTAATATTGGGCTACTGAATTTGGTGAATCCAATTAATGTTGTAGGCGCTGGTCATGTGGCTAATATGGATCATCAAGCCCAAGATTTTGGCCTTCAACAATTAATAAAGAAAGCTCGAGCAATCTTAGAGCAGGAAGACAATTTTGTTTCAACTTTGCCGACTGAAGTGCGTCAATTACTAGTGGAATTGGCAAAGAACAACCCTTTTGTCTTTGGCGCTGTTACTACTTCTACTCAGAAACAACCTTGGCGTTGGAAGAAAATTGCGAGAGCCACAGATAAGTATTCTTTTGAATTTTTTGCTCCACAAACGAATTTAATTCATGGGAGGAAAAGAGGTTCGGGTCAAGGAAGCTTTATGTCTGTGGAGGATGGGACTGCAAAGAGATCTCGAGAGGAGGAGGAAATATTTGTTGCTGCTTCAGAGATAAAGCCTGCTGGTGCTGTATCGGAAGCTGGTGATTTTATTCCCTTAGAATCACATTATGATAATGATGTCTGTTTCTGTTGTAAGTATTGTGGAATGGTGGGGGTGACAGAGGATCATCCCTGCCAAGGGCTATGAGTATTTTTGTATAAAACTGTCGAGGGCTTAGGGCCTCTCGATCTGTTCATGTTCTCCATAGTTTTATAATTTGTAATAAGCCCCAAATTTTATTTCTGTCTAAAACCAAGAGAACTAGTAATGGGATGGAGTGGCTCCGATCTTTGTTGGGGTACGATTTTTGTTTTTCTGTTAGTAGTGTAGGTAGGGCAGGTGGTTTAGCTATGTTGTGGATGAATTCTTCTTCAGTTTCTGTTCTTTCTTACTCAATGTCGCACATTGATGTTTCTATCGGTAACAAAACTGATGAACAATGACATTTTACGGGTATTTATGGCCAATTTGAAACTAGTAGAAGACACGAAACATGGTCTTTATTGCGAAACCTGGCTGGTCGATCATCCCTCCCATGGCTGTGTGCAGGAGATTTCAATGAGATTTTGTCAAATAATAAGAAGATAGGTGGTGTTTTACGCTCTAATCGGCAGATGGAACAATTTCGAGAAGCAATTGAAGATTGTGAAATTAAGGAAGTTCCTGTTCAAGGACCAAAAACGACTTGGAATAGGAAGATGAGAGGTGAAACAATTTTTGAGAAGTTGGATAGAGGACTTGTGACGGACAGTTGGATTAATCGTTTCAATTATTCGTTTGTACAGGTTATACCGTCTTCAGCTTCTGATGATTTTCCTTTACTTATTCATTGTCTTGATAGACCACTTGTTTTTTCTAGAGTTAAAGTAAAACACTTTAGATATGAAAGCATGTGGTTACTCCATGAGGATATTAATGGTGTAGTGGAAGAAGGCTGGAGTAGCAATCTTGATGTTGATGTAAAGCAGTGCATATCTAACTGTGCTGAAAAGTTGAAGAATTGGGATCGTGAGGTTTTTGGACATGTTCGTCATAGTATAAATAGGAAGAAAAAGGATCTTGAGAAGTTGTATGAGAAGGCTCAAATAGATGGCAGGTCGGGGGCTTTACACGAATGTATAGATGAATTGAACGAGCTGTACCATATAGAGGAAGTTATATGGAGGCAAAGAGCAAAGGTGACATGATTGCGAGATGGAGATAGGAACTCGAAATTTTTCATGTAATGGCTTCCAAGCGTAATAAAAGGAATGGTATTTCTGCTATACAAGATGATATGGGTAATTGAAAGACAAATGCAGAGGAAATTGAGAGTATAATTTTGCGGCACTTTAAGAAGATCTTTGAATCATTGAGGCCAATTTTGACATTCAGCAGGTTCTGAGTTTGGTAGATCGAAAATTTTCACAGGTGATGAATGAAGATTTAGATAGGGACTTTAGTCGCCAAGAGATTAAGGATGCAACTTTTCAGATGAGCCCTGAAAAATCGCCAGGCCCGGATGGCATGATCCCTTTATTTTTTCAAAAATTTTGGAATATAGTGGAGGATTGTGTTTGTTCTATGGCATTGGCTTTTCTTAATCATGATGAGGAGCTAACGGATATTAATGATACGTATGTTGTGTTAATCCCCAAAGTGGAACATCCAGGTTCTGCTAAAGATTACAGATCGATTAGTTTATGCAATGTTATCTTCAAGATTATTTTGAAAGTTTTAGCTAATCGATTGAAACGAGTATTACCTTATGTTATTGGGCCTAATCAGAGTGCCTTTGTACCAGGGCGTATGATTTATGAAAGTTCTATGGTGGCTTTTGAAACTGTTCATTACCTAAAGAATAAGCAAAGTGGAGGAAAAAGGCATATGGCACTAAAGCTTGATTTAAGCAAAACATATGATAGAGTAAAGTGGGCTTTCCTGGAGGGAATTATGCGGAGTTTGGGTTTCTCTACTCGATGGATATCTCGGATTATGACGTGTGTTCGTACAGTCTCTTATTCGGTATTAGTTAATGGGGTACCTACTGATAAGTTTGCCCCAACTCGAGGTATTCGTCAAGGAGATCCGTTGTCCCCGTATCTGTTCTTATTCTACATGGAAGGTTTGTCCTGTCTATTGCAACATGCTGAGAGAGCTAGAATAATTCAGGGAGTGTTGGTTGCTCGGTATGCTCCGAGGGTTTCTCATCTCTTTTTCACAGATGATAGTTTGTTATTTATTCGTGCTAATGAAGCAGAGTATGATGTTATATTAAGAGTTTTGAAGATGTTTAAGCAGGCTTCAGGGCAGCAGATTAACATCGATAAATCTGTTATCCTTTTTAGTAGCAATACTCCTGAATGTATTCGAAATTCAATTATGACCAAGTTGGGAGTTCAGCGGGTGTTAGATAAAGATAAGTACCTTGGTCTTCCGATCATGATTGGAAGATCCAAACAGTCAGAGCTTCAGATGATTAAAGATCGACTTTGGAAACGAGTGCAACAATGACGGGGAAAACTACTCTCTGAAGCAGGTAAAGCAGTAATGATCCAAGCAGTGGCCCAATTTATTCCAACCTATTTGATGAGCTGTTTTCGCTTCCAAAAGACTTTCCAGCATGACCTTGATATGATTATTGCAAATTGTTGGTGGGGTAGTAAGGATCGAAAGCGCCAGATTCACTGGAAATCTTGGGAATCTATGTGTGTCTCAAAGCTGGATGGAGGCCTTGGTTTTCGTGACTTTGAGGCATTTAATTTGGCCCTACTTGCTAAGCAAGGATGGCGCTTATTAGAAGCTGAACATTCTTTGTGTTATCGTATTTTGAAGGCTAAATACTTTGGCCAATGTTCATTTATGGAAGCTACACTAGGACGAAACCCATCTTTTGTGTGGAGGAGCTTGTTAGCTGGGAGGGAAGTTTTGAAGCAAGGATGCCGATGAAGGGTAGGTGATGGGTCTAATATTGATATTTGGAGGGATAAATGGATAAATAGTCCTCCGAATAATCAGCCACTACCTAATCCTGGAATAATCTGTACTCGAAATTCTGTTAAGGCTTTTTTCGATAATAATGGCAATTGGGATCATGATTGAGCTAAATTAGACCATATTTTTATGGCTATTTTACTATGTTTTTAGACTCATTTATGTTTAAATATATGCTATTTTGATAATATTTGTGTTTTGAGCCTTTAAGTGATGTGAAAATGAGAAATTGTTATTTTTCACTATTTTTGGAGCTATTTTGATGACTTTTTACACAGATTTTAGCAAAGCAATTTTGAGCATAGATTTGGAGATTCGAAGTTCGTGTTTGAAGACCATTTGAAGATAATTTGGAGACTTGAAGATTTTTGAAGATTTATTTCAAGAGCAAGAATTGAAGATTGGAGCCTTAATTGAAGACAAGCCATGGATAAGCCTTCAAGCTTTGGTATTTTTGGATATTTTATATGGGAAGATACTCAGCCCATATAAATCCTTAATTGGAATTAAAATCCCACCTAATAACTCCTATATCCAAGGAAATATCCAAATCCTGTAGATTCCCGATTCTAGTCCTAACAGGATTAGGATTCAGCGCAGTTTTGGTAGAAAAATAATAACTTTCTGCTCAGACCTCCGTTTGAAGCCTATGAGTACTCGTTGGAAAGCTTACTCCGAGATCTACAACTTTCCTTTGAAATCCAAGACCCAGTTCTGCCGTTTTTAAGCCCAAAAATGCCGTCGAAGTCACTGCACGAATTCAGGATTTTTTCAGGATCCTATTTTAACTTTTATTCTACTTTAGGATGACTTTTAATCTAACTTGGAGTCTAAGTTAGACTCAAAACCGACTTAGACTTCTTTCCAAGTTAGGATTGGAATTCCTAGGGTTATTTCCACTATAAATAGCCACCTCCTGTAACACAAATCACACACCTTTACATACAACACATACCACACATACCTTCACATAATTCTCTTTAGATTTAGTTTTCTTCTAGTTTTCTAGGCAAGGGTGCCGCCACCCTCTCTAGCCATAGAGGGGTGCGACATACCTAGCTATTTTGCAAGGAGATTTCGCCCCTCCTAGGTCTTGTAAGTACTCTTATGCCGCTCATGGATTTTCCCAAATCCATGAGTAGCTAAATTCTTAATACTTCTGATCCTTTGGTGAATTCAATCAATTAAATATGCTGAGATTTCTGTTCTTATAATTTGTTATTTTATTCTTGATAGATAGCATGTTAAACTCTGTTTTAATTCTACAATCTTGATCTTTATTGATTTATTGTGGCCACTAAAAAGGTAATTTGAGAGATTGTTGGCTAGATCAAACAACAAGGTTGACGCATGAGTTTGATTGTATGTAGCAAGTTAATCACGCTTGACGGCGGGTTAATTGGGTTTGCATGCCAGTGATCAGATTTATCTGGTTGTTGTATGGTTTTATTTATTAAGCATGTGTGAAAGAACTAATAAAAGTTGATCTTAATGCTTTGAATCCTAGCAAATCTTTAAGGCTTGACGGCTAATCGATGAGTTAGGAGGAAAAAGGGGTAATTTAAGGCTTGACGGCTAATCTTATCTAAATAGCATGTTAGGGTTTTCCCTAGACCAGTTATCATCAAGAATTTAATATTGAATTTATCTTTTAAATCAAGGACCCATAATTAATTTGATTGTTTTCTACCATTGGTGAAGAAGTATACTCTTAATTATTGTTTTCTTTCTTATCTGCCATAGGCTTTTTAGATTTAATTTACTCTGCTTTGTTTTCTAGTATAATTGTTTTCTTCTTAATTGTTATTCTAAACCCTCTGCTTTCTGTGTTGTTTTTGAGAGGTTTTAAGGACTGAATTTTCGGATAAAGTCTAGCACCCTTCTCTGTGGGATCGACCCCTACTTACCCTATCTGCTTTAGTTAGGATTTTGTTGGGAATTATTTTTATGATTGCTGACGATCGATCAGATCATGACTTGTTAAGGGAGCTGTTTGTGGAAGATGATGTTAAGAGAATTATGTGTATTCCCCTTCACTTGATAGATAGTAGAGATAAATTTATTTGGTCAAGAACAATGGATGGGTATTATTCGGTAAGAAGTGGGTACTTTGTTGCAAGAACTATTATAGGTAAGGAAGAACCTGATTCGAGGATGAGAAATCCAGTTTGGAGATTGATATGGGGGGCTTTAGTTTTTCCAAAAGTACAACTATTTTTATGGAGGATGGTTTCAAATATTTTGCCTTTGAAATCTTTGCTGCGAATTAGAGGTGTGAATGTTAATGACACCTATGATGTTTGTGGTGGCACTAAGTCTATGTTGCATGTTTTCTTTTTGTGCCCTCTCGCCAAAAATGCTTGGGAAATGGCGTGTCCTTGGCTGTCGAGTTATTTGGATGCTTGGATAGGCTCGAATGATTTTTGGTTACAAGTATTTGGCAAGGCCAGAGAGTTAGGCTCCTTGAGTTGGTGTGTTTCTTATCATGGCTGATTTGGTCTAATAGAAACAAAGTTCTCCATGACCAGGAACGCCAAGTGCTTTATGTCTTTCTGCTGCTCATTTTGTCCATGAAATGGAGATGGCTTGGATCCGAAAGGATATGGCAGTTGATCGAGTGCCGTTACAGACATGGAGGCCGCCTGTTGCAAGCCAGATTAAGATTAATGTGGATGCGTCTTTTGAAGCTAGTAAGTGTGAAACAAGTTTGGGAGTAGTGTGTCGGGATGTCGACGACAAGGTATTGTTGTGTGCAACATCGATGATTAATTGTCCCAGATTCGCTCTTTGCTGAGATGTATGCTATTCGGTTTGGTGTGTTGTTAGCTCAATATTATGGATACACAAGTTGCTGTGTGGAAAGTGACTGTCTGCTTGCTATTAAGGAAATTAATAAGGAGTCTCCTAGCCTTTGGGAGGGGGGCATTCTTGTTAATCAGATTAAGGATTTGGTGAATTATTTTAATATAATTGCTTTTTATCATGTTAGTAGAATTTGTAACAAATTTGCTCATAATTTAGCCCATCTTACATGTGATGTTGGGTCTAGTTATGTATGGTGTAGAGCTCCTCTACACGTTTGTAATCCTGATAAGTTTTAATCTATGAAATCATTGAGACTGTTGTTGTTCAAAAAAAAAAACCGGTATGTTTTTGTTTATAAGGTTAATGTTCAATTTTCTTTATAAATTATGTCACCAAATTGAATTACTTGTGTCTTGCCCCTCTATTATTTTCAACAAATTAAATACAGTTTCTTAGGGAGATTTAGGGACTAAATGGTAGATTTAACAAAATCGTTTGCTTTGTAGAACTCTTTGGGAGTTTACCAAAGCGAAGACAAGACGTAAGTATGCTATATCTAAAAAGCTCTAATTTGTAAACCCAGATATACTATTATGCCCATAGTTATTGAAGATTTCATAGCTTAATACACTGTTACAAGCTGGTCTAAATTGACCATAAGGGGTAGTTAAGATGTACTTTTTTTGGTTAGTCATGGTTTATTGCTTAAAGCCGTTTTAATTGGGAATAGGTGTTAATTGGGGCTTTTAACATGTGTTTCTCAAGCTATTTCTCTTTCTTCTTCACCGCTTCTTCATCTTTCTTCCTTCCCTACCTTCTCTTCTTTTTTTCGAACCACCGCTTCACTCCCTCTTCCCACCGCTTTTTCTTCTTCTATTTGCAGTTTCTTATACACATGAATCTTTCTTCTTCCATTTTTTCCTTTGGTTGCCGTGGGTTCTGGCACAAAGGGCCAACAAGAACGAAGAACAAATGGGGAAGACAATAAATGCTTAGATTAGGGTCAAACGTTTAAAACACTGCAAATCAGGGCCAAACCTTTCAGAACTGGTCCAAATAAGGACACGTTAAAACTGACGTTAGTGCGTGAACCACACGCGTGGGTGAAAGTGCGTGAACTGTTGCATCTTCAGTTGAAAAAAAAGCTTGATTAATATTATGGCGTATACAGTATCGTCCCCTTTCTATACAAATACAAGACTGAAATTACGAGCTCTTGGCAGTAAAATCTGCTACCCGTTACAAGCTGTTTTCAGAACAATACAAAGCTTAATCTGTTACCAGTTTGATCGACACACCTTTTTGCCATCTTGGTAAAATGAATAATGAGAAAGATTTGGACTTGCTTTTTCCTTTGGCTTCAATGTTGCAGCTTTGATGGCGGTTTTGGACTCTGTCTCTGCCATGGCTGCTATTGTTGCTGCTGATATTAGTTCTGATATTGTTGTCGCTTTTGCTTCCACCACTACTGATCTTTCTATCAGGTTTAGGCTCATCTAACAACTCTTTAATGGGAAGGGTGAAGCTATTCAATGAATTTGTGGAAGAACGCTGTGATATAGGGAGGTGGGAAAGAAGGTGGAGAGGAAGTAAATGGCCATGGAAGAAAATGTCATCGCCTGGAGTCAAATCGATGGCAATGGAAGGTGGGGTTCTGGTTTTTATTATCAGGAACTGGATTGGAAGAAGAGTGAACAGATATTGTAAAGGAGAATTCAAGTGAAGGAGACGAAGATACTGAAGGAGGTGAAGTAGGGGAGACTATTGACGACACCTGTTGTTTATCTGCAGCAGAACCGCCTTCTTCATATTTGTCTGCAACTCTCTGATGCTGCTTATGAATATCCATGATTGTAATCAAGCTGCCCTCCTCTCCAAGGATCTGATTAAGTATCTATCTGAATTGAATTCTATCTCTCAATTTTGCCAAAAGATCCCAACCCTAATCCCCAATTCCCTTCTCGATTTCTGACTCTTTCTTTTTGGGCGATATCTCGATTTCTTACTTTAATTAGTTAGTTCTCTTTTACTCTTTTTTTTATTTACCGTATTTCAATTTTTAATTTCCATTTTTTTAATAAATTTTAATTTTGGAAAATAAAAGCTTATTTTTTTCTCCACCAATCAGAAGTTGCCACGTTAGCTCGGTGTTAACTTAACGACACATGTTGTGCAATCGCAGAATTCTGTTTGCTTGTGTCCTTATTTGGACCAGTTCTGAAAGGTTTGGCCCTGATTTGCAGCGTTTTAAACGTTTGGCCCTGATCTGAGCAATTAGGCAAACGTTATGTCCTGATCTGGGCATTTAGCCAAAATTTGTCATTTTAAAGGCAAATTTTGATTTCGTAGTTAATTTTTTAATATCTTTCAAATCACGTTATGGGTTTTCATTTAAATGGAAGCATTTACTGTTTTCCCATAATTTTTCTTCACAACATCTCCATTTGTCAGAGTCAAAATCATCCACGCCATTCTTTTGAAAAAAAAATACTCTGCCCTTATCCAAGAAGACTTACTAAGAAATCTACTAAAAAAAACATAGATTAGAAAGAGCAGAGGAGGGATGAAACCTGGAGAGACAGTGAGAGGATGGAAGAGAATGGATATATGTGGAGATGAAGAGAAACGGGGAAGTTGATCGGAGAATTATTTCAATAAATATTATAAAAAATAATAATTATAGGAAATGAAAGTACTAAAAAACCAGTCAAAAGATTTTACCTTATTAATTTGATTAATATTTAGCTTGGTTTTTTCGTCATTTCATTTATTGGTTTTTTCGTTATTCTCACAAACTTCTAAGGGCATTCTTGACTTTCTAACAATTTAATATATATATATATATATATATATATAACATATTTATAAGTGGTTTGGCTAAACGGTCTATTTTAACATTATATAATTTTCTCTCCGGTTATCCGATTAATAAGGTGATTTAAGTGTCTATTAAAAGATTGTTCCATGATATACAACTTTCATGAAGGACTCGAAAACTAAATTTAATGTTTCAAGTATAAAAAATGCTTCCGAAAAATTTGTTGTTTCGGTTAACGGGAATAGACGGTCCACTTAATATTATATAACTTTTGCTTCAGTTGTCTAATTGAGATGATTCAAGTGTCTTTTCAAAGTTTGTTCCATGATCTACAACTTTCATGAAGGACTTGAAAACTAAATTTATTGTTCAAGATATAAAAAATGCTTCCAAAGAATTAGTTGTTTCGGTTAACGGAAGTAGACGGTCTACTTAATATTACATAATTTGCGCTTATGGTGGAAATTGGACCCACGGAGGGTTTGTTTTTAAATACCCCTATCAATTTGTTCTTAGATTAAAGAGACTAATCTTTAGACCGGTTTTTTTTGTCAGATCCTTATTTAAGTCCAAATCTTTCGAAACACATGACCTAAAGCAATTGGTCATTGTTCTCATTTGGCAAACCCATAAGTCATCAATAATATGTTGAAAACTGATTGAGAACTATTGCATATCAAGTATAAGAACATGTTCGCGCGGTGAAGCGCGCGAACTCTTATCTAATTCTCATAAAAGAGAATGCATCAATAATCACACACAATTATTTCACTTTTTTTAGTACTCTCATAAAATACGGCGTCGTTAGTTCTTCATAGTAAATTCCTATCTTCCACAAAATCAAACCCATTACTTATGGAATGGAATTATTACTTAAATAAATATACATTTTCCTAGAGTTGATCACAGAATTGATCTATGTTATGAATTTATCATCATCATTGGTTTATATAAAAGAATAACTAACTGCTTCGATATATTGAAATCAATACTGAAATAAGATTTGGTTCTTGTTGTTGTTGTCCGTTCAATTGAATTTGGATTTGTCTGGTTGTTGTAATCTGGAAAACCTTGATTTATTAGTTCTACTTTATAGCACCTGATTTAATTCTTGTTGTCCGTCCAATTGAAATGCAAAAAACAAAACAAAAATAATAATGGGTATAACAAGATGGGAAGATATTGGTAGGTAAAGTTTGAGTGAGAAAGGGATTTAGTGAAATAATTGTGTGGATTTTGGTGTATGGTAAAATATACAAAAACCTTAGGTGTCATATTATTATTGGATGGTGTAAAACTAGTATTTTATAAGCAGACCTAATTGAACTTTTACTCCTTTTATATAGTTGTATATATATAGTTGTACTAGTAATTTGCCAAGTGCTACGCACGTGGATCATATATTTAAGTACAAAATATTTATGTTTTAAAAATTAATTAAGTAAATGAAATAATATAAAAAATTCTTGCAATTTGAGCTCGTTTGGCATCGTTTCCGTTTCCTGTTTTCTGTTGCCAATTTTCTGTTTTTGGAAACAAAACAGTGAAAACATGTTTGGCAGGCTGTTTCTATTTTCAAAAATTTTGGAAACAGAAGCAGTGTTTTGGAAAAAATTGGAAGCAAGAATTTTGTGTTTTCATGTTTTTCCAAAACACAGAAGCACAATGATGGAGAGTAATTCACATGCTTTTTAATCATTTTTTTTGTACTTTTTTTATTTAAAAACATACAACCAAATTGTATATCCAAACATGTTTCTGTTTTCAAAAATTGACAGCGCAACAAAAACAAACGAAAACGAAACAAAAACAAAAAACAGAAAAACGAAAACGATGTCAAACGACCCCTTAAGTAAATGAAAATAAGGGAATTATCTTTTGGTGTAATGATTGGCTAAATTTACTCCATAAGTGTAATGATGTAGCTTATTCTTAAGTTTAGTGTATGGTTAAACAAATTTCCCTATTGGTGTAATGATCTTTATATACTTTACCTATTTTGTCCTTTGAAGGTTTTAAAATTTAGATGTAAAAATAAACAATTAAAAGTTAAAAGAGAAATTATGCTCTCATTAATGCTACTATGTACCGACAAATTCTGCCTATATTATCCTTTTTATTGTTCTTATAATTTATCGAGTTTTTGTTCATGGGTTTAACAAAGTCTACATTCTTGCAAATCTCTGCCCAATTTGGTATTTTCTAACCAATTTTAATTACCAAAGAACTAATAAAAAATATCGATCAAGGTAAGAGATTCATAGTTATATACCGGTTTGGGTAAGTTATATCTATCACCATCTTCTTATGCTTTCCCGAGTAAATCTAGGATTATGACGATTTTGGATTGTTGCTACATCTTTTTTATTGAGGAAAAATGAATCAAAAATATCATCTCTTTACTCTATCTATGTATAATGGTGTAACAGAGTATAACTAAAAATACATTAATATATCCTTTCTAATACTCTTTTTTTTGCGGTTGGACTGATGGAATGTGGTTTCACTCCAACAATCTTATAGTTGTCACTTTTTTTTTGGGTATCTGATGTTACTTAACTATTAAAATATTTTTAGAATAGATAAGCTATAACCTTAATTGAATCATATTTTTCACCTTAATGCATGTGGGGATAGGGCATTAATTAGCTCTCTCTATTTTCATGATCTTAGGATTAAGCCAATGATCCTTTGGATTTGATATATTATAGCTACTAACATTAATATGGAAATTCTGCTATAAGTTTTTAATTATAATGTTTTACTTTAAATTTTATAATTTTGATGGTTGTTGCTATATAACCAAGTTAGAGTTTCATAATTATTTTAGTCAATTAGTTATGCTTGAAATTCAAGTATATGAGTAGTAATTTTTTAATTTTGATGATTATAGAAAGATAATGGTATTTTTATTTGTTTATACCCTAATTTACATTTTAGGTAAATTTGTAAATGAACTTGTGAAATCAAGATGAGTGGTCCAGATTTAATCTCAAATTCCTAATTTTGCTTGGATTTTGAGCGCCTTGATTCTAAGTTGATTAGGAAAAGGCTTTATTTTCCTAAGGAGTGGCCGAATTTTACTATGTAAATAATAATTATTTCTATAATAATTATTAAGTATGTGCCGTACTTCCTGGAGATGTAACAGAAATTCAGACTCTTTTAAAGAAGTTGTCAGTAAATGCAGAAATTAAGAAACAAGGAGTTTGATGACACGTCACCTTATAATTGGATAAGAAGATGTCTCATGGGACGAAATTAACAAACGTCAGTCTCTTCCTGCTTTTAGGAGTCGTCTCCCTGTCTTTTGCACTTTTAAGGAGTCAGCGAGTTAACATTTGTCAGCAAGCGATTTCTCTATCTTTGCAAGGGAGGCATGAGGTTTCAAGGCTCGCATCTCTTTTATATTTTCCTCCTAACATTCAGGAGAGGTCGCCCAGCCAGTTGTGCTCTCTCGGGTGCAGAACGATAACTTTTACATTTTATTCAATTAAGGACAAAATGGCGAAATTGATGAAATTGACCAAGCAAGGAGGGTGTGATTTCTATAAGGAAGATACTATGATGATCCTTGAGCTTTACTGACAATTCTGGGGAAATCTCAGCTCAATGTGACGCAGTTGGAAAAACTTTGCTGCGGTTTTCAATTAAGGACGAATTTCGCGTTCGGGGTGATTTAGACATGATTCTTGCACCATGAGAGTGGCGTCACCCTATATTCATGATATTATGGCCACATGTCAAGTTTGAGCCATTTTGGGTTTCATTGACAACTTTTACATTCTTTTCAATTATGGACAAGTGGCTTTTCCACCCTCGATTTTGGCCATTTTCTTAGTTGAATGTTATTTTTATGAATTTATGAGCTTAATATGATTAATTATGGAGAATTTCGTGGCTTAGTTGTTTAAAGTTCAAATCTTGACATTCATAAGCCATCTCCTAGCTAAATTAGTTGTTTGAAGCTCGTGAGGGGGCAGCTGGACACGCATGAATGCGTCAGAGCAGTAAGGAATCCGCAAGTTTAGATGTCAGTGAAAGTTCGGAGTCATCTCAACAATTTTTCAGCAGGTTCCTGGCAATTTCTTAAGGGCCGGAGTCGCCTCCCTGCTTGAGGAAGTCGTCTCCCTGAATTGAAGACTTGGTGACCAAGCAAACTTACTTTGCACCGGAGGAATGCTGCAAAATCAAGCTCATTTCAAACCATGCTTCAACACGCTACAAACTTGCTCCGTGCAAAAATACAAGCCCAGTGCTTTTTCTCTCAATTTTTCTCTAAAAGTTCTTCGTTGTTCTTCACTTTTTCATACAAGTTCTTACTTGTTCTTCTTGTTTTTCATATTCCAATCTTGTCTACAAAAGATTTTTCCTTTGTAATTCGTTGCAATAAAATCAAATAACAATCTTTTGTCATTTTCGCTTTCTATTCATTGAAAAACCTTTAATTAATTTTGTTCACAAGCAATCTGGGATTAATGATTTAAATGCTCTGGTGTGACTTTGATCCAGAACCCTGCAATTCGTCTGATCTTTCCAAGTTTGATCTTTTAATTTCAAGTTTTACAAACAGTTTTTGTTATTTTTCTACAAAAATAACTGGCATGCCTCGAACCTCTCTAGTTCCTCAAAGAGATCTAACGCCAAAGACCCTTTTGGACGCACAAGGAAAATTTGGCGCAACATTATTATCATAGATTTTTTAAAGAAAAAAAAAAACAGTATGTCACGTGTTGTTCGAATAGACCTTCTCATTTAATGTAACCTTTGCTCTATAATGTAGTCAGTCATATAGTAACTTCGGTAACATTTAGGTAATCATCAATGAAGAGAAATCAAGAGAAATAATTATGAAAGTGAACAAACCCATGAGGAAATAAAAAATTGGCAAGATAATAATAATAGAAAAAATATTATTTTATTTGTTATCCCCGCTTCTAAGTTCAGAGTTGCCTTTCAATTTGTAGTGTGGCTTCAAATTGGTCTCTATGTTGTGCCAACTGGGTATATCTTCCACTTCATACTTTACCATGCTTGCTATGTAGACTTTATCGCCTACTGAAGTAGAAGTCTATATAGTACTTTTCCTTGAGTTCACTTGGAAGAGATTTTTCTTTGTGTGGTTATACCAAATTTCCGATTGATATATTTCTTTGTACTAAATTTTGTAATGCATAAAGGAAGAAATTAGTTCTTTTTTTTTTACACAAAAAAGGAAGAAATTAGTTTACAATGCTAAACTATAACCTTACTTTTCCAACTTCAAGTTGTTCACTCCAACAAAAAAAAACCCACTATGTGGTTTGCATGGTTAAAAAAATGATGATTTACTCATGAATTCATATAATAATTATGTACTAAATCAAATCTTCAATCATTAAGAAAAAGTTATCGGTTAAAAAAAATGTCTTATTCATGTCAAGAATTCATATAACAATTACGTACTAAATCAAATCTCCCAATTTTTAAGAAAATCCAAGCATGATTAAAAAGAATATTAATTACAATTTTATAAATGACTAAAAATAATATTATCAAGAGGGTTATATACGGCTTTTCGTATAAACCATCGACAATTTTCTTTTTGAGGGTTTTTTGAAGATGGAGTTGTAGAAACGTTGTCCAATCTTTGAACTAAATAAAGGTTGGTTTTAGTATTGTTGTTGATTGAACATTGATTACAATAGGATTACGAAGTAAAGTTTTAATTATGCCTTAATTAAGTAGGCAATAGTTGGATGATGAACTTGATTGTTGGAATAGCCAATGAAGTAAAATGCTAATGAAATTAGAATGAAGAGGAGGGTAATATTTAACATAATTAAAAGACAATTAACAAAATAATGAATATTTAACATTAAATCAAGAAATTATAAATTAACTCAAAAATTTAAGTGGATAGTGAGCCCATATAAATCCTTAGTTGATTACCAATAATGTCTTTCCTTAACAAAAAGAATTAAAAAAAAATCCAACAATGAAATACCTAAAAAACCAATTTGAGCAATGCATGAATTAGAAATTAACAATAGTAGAGGACTATATAGTATAAAGTAGAAAAATATGAGGGTCATTTGATAAATAATCCAAATAAGAAAATGTTAATTTGTTGATGGAAATCTTGAAACATAAAAAAAAAAAATTTTAGCCATTCATGAAACTCGTAGATCAAATTCAGCTTTCGGATCCTTCATGAAAGTCGTGATCATACAATAACCTTTTAACCAACAGTTAAATAACTTTAAGCGAATATGTGGATCGAAATTATATGGTATTAAACAGACTGGTTATCGAAACCACCAAATTTTGGAAGCATTTTCCATAATTGAAACATAAAAATTAGTTTTTGAATCCGTCATGAAAGTCATAAATCATGAAATTACCTTTTAATAGACACCTTAATCAGACAAATAGAATAAAAAATAAAATAATAACGTTGAAGCATTAAATCGATCAAGATACAATCAGTAAGTAGTATAAAGTACAAAAATATGAATACTAAGTAGCAAGCACCCCTTCCTACCCCTCACCTCTCTCCACTCCCTCAACCAAACAAACGCAACCCCCTCAAACCCCACCTCACTCCTCCCAAATACCCCAACCAAACAAGGGCGAACAATGGCTTCTTAACATGATAAACACATATGATGTCTCTTGAAATCAATAACCTCAAGATAGAACTGTGATAATATCTTGGGGTCTAATTACTGGATTCAAGACAACAATAGTTTCTTTTGCTTACTTATAAATTTGATCTAATTTCTTCTTGCTTGTTGACTTATCTGTTAATCTCATCAATGTCCAGAGAAGATCTATTTCAAAGATTTCAAGTACATGTCTTACAATTACAGAGGCTTTGACATTGGAAATCACTTCAATGGATATGCAGACAGAGACTACGAACTTCCGTACGCTGCTTAAATGTTCTCTGAATTTGCGTTCTCCATTTTTTGTTTTAGTGCAAAGATTGCCACCTTCTGATTATTGAACATTTTCTTAATGTAGGTACCCTACTGAAGAAGAACAAGATCACTTTTTTAGGCATTATTTACAACCTAAAAAACCAGATGACGTATGTAACAGTATTTGACACGATAAAACTGAATGTATTCTTGCTATTACTGTGGGTACGTTGTTGTGGATAGATGCCGTTAATGTTATCATTTTTGGATTTTAGACTGGCATGAAGACCATTTCTAACTGCTTCAGCTGCTCATTACTGAAACTCTTATACTACTAGATATTCATATAGATTTTTTCATCTATAATATGGTTGTCTTTGAATGACACGTTAAGAGGCCACAAAACTTATTTATCAGCATGCAGTGCAAACAGAAACGTGCTTATCATTCACAACTTGTTTTTGTTCGAATTATATGAAAAACCAATTGGTGATTGCTCCACTGCTAGAAATTGATCTTGTAAGTATTTGGCATTTGGGGTTAGATTAAAAGGGAATGTTTTGTACTTGAGATATACCAGACTTGAAATTAATGATATGAAATCTTTCTAGTTTGAAAAGTCTTAACATTTAAGCTCATTTTCTTTACCACAGGTATCATAAAAAGATCTTGAAGCTCTCTATCGTGAGATAATATATAAAGAAGTTGGAAGAAAGGAAAGTTATTAATTACTGAAGCCTCCTCCTTCTGACAAGTGGCATATGCCTTTCAATGTCATGAATCTATTTTATTTTAAATTTATTGAATAATTACATCCTAAGTATTATGTTTAGATCGAAATTTACCTCATCAATTAATGTTTTATATCCAAAATTTCCTCTCAAAAAATTACTAATTTAACCCTATTTAAATTACTAATTCTAAATCAATTTTTTAATGAATTTACCTCCAATTAAGGGTTTGATTTGATTTGAATATTCATACCAAAATCAATCAAAATTAATGAAAAATTTACATTAATTACATTTTACATTGAAATTTGTTTAAAATTAAATAACCATAAAGCACTCTGAATTATGTTTAAATTTTAATTATAGAAACTTATCTCCACCAATATAAATAGTCTTGCTTAGAAGAGTATTGGGTGTGTATTGTTTTCATTGTTAAAATTTTGTCTTATATATGTTTAGCTCTGTAACAAACTAATTAGCGATAACATGGTTAGGCATGCTTCTTTCAGTATTATATATTTTCATGTCTTGAAACATTTTTGTAGCAATATTTTTGAAAAACCTCTGTATTTTGGATTTACTTAGTGATATACCTCTCTTCAATGTCCAGACAACAATCACAATAAGACTCCAAAATACACGACTTATTTCTAATAAGACTAAGACCTCTTAGAAAAGGTGCAATTTGGTATAGAAAATGAAGGGGGAAATGGAGAAACATAATAAGGGACAAGACAAGTCTATCTTGCTATGGTGGAGATCCACCATCAATTTCATCAATGTAGCAATCCACATCCATTCCACCTCTTGCCGCTTGAATTACGATTCCAGCTTCATGAAAAGGATTGTTATCCTCGAGATTTAAAATCTCAAAGGGTTTGCGGTCACCTTCCGGAATCTCCGTCCGGATTTCTACCGGTTCCTGACGCTGCAAGGCTTATACAGCCCAGATCAAGTCATCAATCATTCTCCACATCTCAGCCAGCTCGTTTTGTTGGTTTCCTCTACCTCTGTCCCTATCACGACCATCCATAATTATTTCCACGCAAGAACTTGAAGGATACTGATACCACTTGTGGAGATCCAAAAGTTAAAGAGGAATTACAAGGTGTTATTTATTCTTCTTCAAGGAGGGACACCCACATTAGTGAAGTAGACAAAACGACTTGCAATGGAGGGCGCAAAGTCCAAGACTTCCATCATCCTGGTTTTAGATTTTATTGCTTGGTTGTTTATTTTTGGACTTTTGCGCTTATAGGTTTATTTTATTTTTGTGTTTTCTCTGCAGCAAGCCTGCTATTTGGGATGAAACAACAATAAGAATTTTTTTTTTTGCTTTTTATGATTAAAAAAAAACTTTTAGATTGTCAAGTCGAGCATGCATTTAGGTAAAAAAAAAAAAAACCACCATGTTAAAAGCTATGTTTTTGTTAGAATCTTTCAATTACGTTCGTTTTTAAATTTCAATTATAATATTACACATTATTCTTATTTAGAATATCAATATATAACAAGTCATATCAGCCTGTGCTGGCGCTTCGGGTATTCTTTGTTTTAAAGTGGTGCTTGATTAATTGATTGAATAAGAATATTATAATCAATTATATAAGATGCCCGTGCATTCTTTATTTTAGAATAATGCTTGATTAATTGATTAATCAATTATTCTCCCTTTTTTTCCTTTAAAATTAAAGTCATACAAACTAAAAAAAAATGAAAATTGGTTTGTTCAATCATTCAACAAACCTGGTGAAAGGAAAGGTTTTTGTCGAATTTGGTGGCGAGTTCTTCGACTTTTTTATTGCAACGTCGAAGGAATTATCCAGATTATCGACAACCTCCATCTTGTAGCCGCCTTAAAGAAACCGAGGATATTTTTTGCGGTTAAAAATGACGTTTATAAAGTTGCCTTTGAGGTTTTATTTTGAGAGAAAAGCGTCATTTTTTTGAAGGGGAAAAACATTGAACAGGCCATGCTGAAGGGATAGGGAAGGAGAATAAAGAGGAAAGAGATGTGAAGGTGAAAATAGAGGGGAGTCATGAAATGTTTGATTTTTGGCAAACCTGAAGATTGATCAACACCGATAAGTTAAGGAAACAGCAACTGAGTAGGTGAGAGGAAAAAAGAAAACAAAAGAAGAAACGTTAATTAAAGGCAATTAAGGAAGGGAGTTGGGTTAATTAAAGGCAATTAAGGAAGGAAATTGTGCAATTACAAAAAAGGACAGGAGTAAAAGGAAGCGGAAAAACTAATTGAGGGCCTTTTTAGTCATCCGAAAAGTGAGAAAAGACCAAAAAAAGCCAAAAGGTGGCACCACGTTAATCCTCAATTTGGCCTTTTAGTAATTTCCCTTGGTACTAAAAATAATATATAGTATATATTAAATTAATATTCATAAATTAATTCTTAAAAATTAAAGTTGAAGTTATAAAGCCTAAGAAGATTTTCATGACTTAATTATATTAAATGGTTAAACTTGATGTGCTGACAATGTATATACACTTTCAATGAATGAAAAAGTGTCACCTTACTAAGTAATAAGTAAAACTAAAAGTTAAAAGGCCTATAAAATAAATATATTCAAAATTTAATTGTTATTAAACAGTGGTATATGTCATATCACATGTACAAATTTGTTTCATACTATCTACAAAATATTGTCGTTCCCAATTTCAAGCCTTCAACGAAATAAAAGCTAAAGGAGGAGGAAAAGCAATCTCTATCCAAATCCAATTAGATTAAAAATTGAAAAAAAAAAGAAGAGAAGAAGAAAAACATGCTTAACTATCTAATGTGAAATCTCCTTTGAGTAGAGGTTGGATATTAAAAAGAAAAAACGAAAAGAAGTTTTATGCTTTCTGTAAACCAACAAAATGAGAAAAAATTTATAAGGATATTTGTACACAAAATTTTATTCGGATATTGGAGAAAGAGTTTATTTTTTGGCCAACGAAAAATTCAGGAGAGAGAAAGCTAACTACGATTTTTTATTATTGAGTAAATTAAATAAATAAATATAAATTATAAATAAAAATATTTATGAGAATAATAATAATAAAGTTAAATGATTAAAAAGAATGTTAATTAAAAATTATTATACTATATTACTAAAGGTATTTTAGTAATTCAATAGTTAAAATTTTTAAGTTCGTACTTTTATATAGTAGTAAGATAGTAAGGTTATAATTCTAATTAACCTAATTTAGATATTCCTATCAGCCTTTAAGGTTTTCTCAAGTTTTTGCATGGCATTGAGGTTTGCAATAACGGCAACAAAGATGAAGACTTTGATGTGCGACCAAGGAGATCAAAGCCCTCCAAGAAAAGGTAAGAATCTGAAGGTTCTAAAGAAACTACTGATCAGCAGAAAACCTAGAGATAAAAAAACTTATAAGCCTTGCATGTTTATACCATCTAATTATTGCGGTTCGTCCTCTAGACGGAAAGCAGGAACAATTTTTTCGTGGATGATAGATAGGAATGTAGTTTCATCAATGGCGAATGTGTATTACCGGAATGAGGCGGGGACTCGATTGATGAAAGGGAGAATAAGACGTGACGGAATCGAATGCAATTGTTGTTGCAAGGTTTTTTCTCTCACAGCCTTCGAGACTCATGCCGGTAGTACTTACCATAGGCCTGCTGCTTTTATTTTGTTGGACGATGGAACTGGAAGATCTCTTTCGGATTGTCAAAAGCAAGTTGATACTGGAAAGTGCAAACTAGTACAAATTAATGGAAAGTCCCCTTCATCGTGTCAACAACGCCTTTCTGATGAAGTTTGCTCGGTGTGTTTTGATGGAGGAGACCTGATTTTATGTGAAGAATGCCCTTCTTCATTCCATGTGAAATGCCTCGACCTGATACAAGTTCCCAAGGGCCATTGGTTTTTCCGTTCCCGTTGTTGCAGAATTTGTGGCAAGGGGCGTTTAGTGGAGGGTTGCTGTGTTTCTTGCCAACAGTGTAAGCATAGATTTCATCATATTTGCCTAAAAATGAAAACGAAATCGAGTGACTGGAAGAATTATATTGAAACAGGGAAGAATTGGTTCTGTACCCAGAGTTATGAAAAGATATTCTTTGGGCTTGGAAATTTCACAAGGAAACAAATCCAACTTGGGAACAACCTTACTTGGAAATTGTTGAAGTCTAATGGTAATCCAAATTATCATGGTGATAAGTTAAGTGTTGCACTTGATGTGATGCATAAGTGTTTCGAGCGAAGCAAGGATTCCTACACAGGCAGAGATGTGGCTGAAGATGTGATATTTGGAAGAGAATCAAAGCTGAAACGAGTGGATTTCAAAGGAAACTACACTGTGACCCTGGAGGAGAATGGTGACGTAGCAACTGTGGCTACTGTAATGGTGCATGACGAGAGGGTGGTTGAAATGCCCCTCGTCGCTACCAGATTCAGCCATCGCCGCCGCGGTTTGTGCCGAGTGTTGTTGAATGAGCTTGAAGAGAATCTGAGGAACCTTGGGGTGGAGAAGTTGGTTTTACCTTCATTACCAAGTGCATTGGAGACATGGACGAACCTTGGCTTCTCCAAGATGACTGATGAAGACAAATCAAGGCTTCTGCAGTTAACTTTACTAGATTTCTAGGGGACCATAATGTGCGACAAACTATTGAGGACAAATCATCCGATTTGGTGATTGTATGATCTCCTTAATTGATTTATTCTTTTTGTAAATAGCCTCTCTAGTCGTCTTTGAGACTCATCATTAATATGAGTCTATTTTAGCAGCTAGAGAGATAGGATTTTTTTTTCCTTGTTTCATCTAGGACTGATACTATGGTTGTATTGTTTGGTTTTTGAGATATTAATAAAATAAGTATGCCTGTTTTCTTTTCTGGCGAAAAAATGATATATTGATAGTAACTTTTAAAATTGAATTCTTTGTGTAAAACTATATATATTTCCATGTATATACCATTAATACTACTAGTATTTTGCCACGTGTTTCACACGTGGGGTTGAAATTTGGTGGAATCCGATTTTAAGTTACATGTTTTGTAATATAATATTTTTGTTAATTTTTAAAAGATTAAATTTGTCCAAATTCTTGAAAAATATTGGGCATATAAACTCATCAATTTTTCATTATAAGTAAATTATGTTAACCATTTTATCAATAATAGAAGTTATCAAATTTACAGTAATTACTGAAAAATTATATATTATTAAAAACTATACGTAAACCAACAAATTCAGTAAATTTTTTTAGTTAACAATTTTATCAACGATGGATGTTATCAAATTTATAATAGAAAGTTACTAAAAAGCTATATAGTTATGAAAAATACTTTACACCAATAAATCTATAATAACATGTAATGATAAGTAAATTTGGTAACAATTTAATCAATAAATGAGGTTATTAATTTACAATTAATTAGTCAAAAAAGTTATAACGGTTATGAAAAAAAGTTATATATGTATCAACAAATTTAAACCATTCATTATATCATTTGTCAAATTATTTCGAGACACGACATTTGAGCATAGGTTTCACAAAAACAAACACATTTGGAATCGGCGTTTTCTTAAGAATAATGTTTCGTGTGAAAACGCAGAAAATCGTGAAGTTGATGTTTTTGTTTTCTTAAAAAAACTTTATTTGGTGAGCTTAGTTTCCAATAAGCTCTAATTAGTTCGAGACACGACATTTTGACAGTTGTATTTGTTGTCAAAACCATGAAGTTGAGATTTTAGACTTTAAAGAAAACATTATTTGGAGAGTCAATTTTCCAATAAGCTAACTAACTTCAATACATAACATTAGAGTGTTGGTCTTTTTTTTTTTTTTTTAAAAAAAAATCATTCTGATCATTTTCAAATAAATAAATGTTTTGCACACAATTGAGGTTTTAACCTTTGAAGGAAAATTTGTTTTGCAAGCTATTTTCCAATAAGCTCTACTAACTCCAAAACACAACATATGAGCATTGATTACACAAATAAAACATTCGAAATAAACATTTTCTCCAAAACAACGTTCTACACACAAACATGCAAAATCTTGAAGTTCAAGTTTTAGGTTTTGAAGTTTTTTTTGGCAAGCCCATTTTCCTATGAGCTTATTTATTGGGGAAAATATGTACATTAAATTTTATGGCAGACTTTCCTACTTTCTTTCCTTACACTTCATACCTTCCCCACCCGACTTTCTCCTTTGATCATCTTCAAAGTTTTGCTGGATAATTCCTTATTTGATATGCGTTCAAGTTTCGGGAAATTAAAAAAGGCTATGCTTTCACACACATTAACCTTTTTCTAAAGGTACAACAAATTAATGCTATCAATTGATCTTAAAAATATTCACGTGTTACTATATCATAATGTGAAAGTGAGTCTTTTCTTAGGATTATGCGCTTATTTGTTGGATTAAGAAATCAATGGAAAGTAAGTATGACAAATAAGGATTTCAGTTTTTACTCATAACTTTTGTATCGGCTATCAACTACCAATTATGGACTTTTTTTTTTAACGAAAGCTATGTAAAATTAATCAGTAACTAAACTTTGAGCATGAATGTGGTTTTTAAGGCTATATTAAGAAGAAGAATAAAGTCTTTCAAAAAAGTAAATTATTAATGGGTTAATATTTAATGCACTGACAATGTTATCATGCCACCAAATATTGACACATCATCTATGAGCAAAACATCAAAATTAGAAGGCCTTTAAAATAAACTTAAATCTCTTTGTTAAGAAGGTAAAAAATATAATAAAATTTGGACAAAATCAAAGACTTATCATCAATTAATCGTATAGGAAATATTCATTTTGAAAAATGAAAATGCTATATACATCTAACATGATTGTTATTGTTAACGCGTTTGGGACCTAAGAATTAAGGAGTAATTTATACTATTTTTTCTGGAAGAGTTGGTTTAAAGTGGAAAATTTAAGGACTTAAAATTCCTCAAAACAATATTCATGGTTGTGGTGGAGCGTTTGGGACCTAAGAATTAAGGAGTAATTTATACTATATTTATGGAAGAGTTGGTTTGAAGTGGAAAATTTAAGGAATTGAGAAATTCCTCAAAACAATATTCATGGTTGTGGTGGATCGTTTGGGGATCTAAGAATTAAGGAGTAATTTATACTATTTTTATTGGAAGAGTTGGTTTGAAATGGAAAATTGAAGGACTTGAAATTCCTCAAAACAATATTCATGGTTGTGGTGGATGTTCTTCCAATACTGCAGTAGGGACGAAAAGAGGTAAAAGGATTAAGGTTTTAAATTAATAGAAATGACAGCAACACTTTCTGACAGTTCAGTTTATCAATAGACAGAAGAAATGGAAGCAAGTGCACAAACATAGCGATAGTCAAATTCCCCAAAACTTTTGAGATTATCAAATCGCCTCCATAAATCAACAAATTTCCCCATTATTTTCATAGCAGAATGAGAGATATGAGATATCAGTTGTTTCCAAAGATTTAGATCTCTGTGATAGAATTTTGTATTTAGTTTTATTCATTAACGTTGGATTTGAAAAAGGACAGGTGGTGAAATCCCACCATAGACAGGCTTCCAGTCCATTTTATAGACTGGAAGAGGAGCCAAATCCGTATTTTGTGATTGAATGTATATAATTTCCTTTTTTTTTTTTAATTTGCTTTGTTCTAGTAGATGTTGTTATATTGTCAATAATGACATAAATGCCACTTTGCACTCTTAAGTTACGAATTGTCACTTTGCACCCAACTTTTTTATTTTTATCAAAATGTACCCTAAAGTTTTATTTTTGTGCCACTTTGCATTCTCCGACACGGTTGGACAAACGACTTCATCACAACGTCCGATGTGCTGCCACGTGTATCAAAAAGTGACCTATGGGACGTCTCGTGTACAAAAAAGGACACGTGGTAGGCAACATGTTAAAATACCACGTGTTATTTTTGTTCACGTGGCATGTCACGTCGGACGCCGTGACGAATCTGTTTGTCCTATCAGACGGGGAGTGCAACATGACACAAAAATTAAACTTTAGAATACATTTTGATCAAAATAAAAAAAGTTGGATACAAAATAGTAATCCGTATAAATTTAAGGGCGTAAAGTGACATTTATGCCTTTCAATAATGAAATCGCCATGGAAATGGTCAAAATTCATCTTTTTTGAACTAAAAAATAGAGAACTTCATTCTGTCCCAAGAGATATAATAGAGGTTCATCTCCCTTTTAAAAAAAAAAAAAATCCCCTCGAATAGGATAACTTGAACGGATCATAAAGTGCAATTCTTCTTCTTATCTTCTATTTTAGCCATTTTTTTAAAGAATTTCCCCTGTTTTATAAGTTTTATGACTAATGACAGTTTGTTACAGAACTTTAACCAATGTTGCATTTTGAATTTATAGCTTTATGAACAAGCGATTAAAAAATAAAAAGTCGGCTACCCATTCCTGGAGTATGGGCCCCGTGGGGAGCCTCTAACCCGCATTTTGACATGCATATTGGGTCAAGAGCGCTCCCCTGAGGTTACCCTTTTTAACCTCGTAGAGGCAATGCCGAGTTACATGGCCCTGGCTTAGAGGTCACAACGGCCGGCAGGCTATCGTGTTTAAGCAACGGATGCCCCACTAAGGCTCAAGAGCATTGCTTGCTTCTCGACCTTGAGGGCAATGTTTACTCGTAATATAGGGCTTTTTAAATATATCAAGTAATTAATAGTTATTCGATGTGGGATGTTCAATATAAAATTGGTAAAACAATCATATATACGTCAAAAGTCAAAACTTTCAAATTTTACACTTCGTAGATATATGTATATATCTCCTACCGGAATTGGGAAGTTAATGAAGACCACATTCTAATGATGTTTTCGTTTTCCCAAAAGGCCTCATTCATTTCCAGTACAATATGGCCAAAACCCCAGCTGTTGCGTTTTCTGCTTTCAATTGCCAGAATCCTGCTTATATTCCTCGTGCCAATGCAACATTTGGCTCTACGATTGATCCTGAAATTCTCGCCAGGTATCTAGAGATAGAGATTGTGTCAACATTTTCTTTTTTAAAATGTCTTTATCTTAATTAGAATAATGATATAATAATAATAATATATATGTTTCATAATAGTAGTAATCCTATCAGTTTATTCAAAATTGGACCAATTTTTCAAGATATATCTGCCACATATAGAAGCTACAATCGACATAAACAAAATACTAGAAAAATGACTCCATTTTTTTTGAAAGGTTAGAAAAATGACTCCATTAATATCTCATTTACATATGCATCCAAGAATTTTTTTTAATTAGGAGAATAGAAGAGTTGGAGTCTTAGATAAATGGTTTAGAAATTTACAAGATTCAGTTACTCTTTTTTTCTTGGACAATATATATGGGAAATTAACAGAGAGCTATGCTTTTTAGGACTTTAAATTGTGTTGATGCAATGAGCCTGAAACACAGAGGATTATAAATTGCATAAAGTTGTAAAATTTACCTATAGATTAGTTTAGTTTGGCCTGGTGGTAGAGTACTGGACTCTTAGTTCCAGCCTACCCAGACCATGAGGTCTTGGGTTCAACTCTCACGGAATGTGAGTTTGTTTGTAATTTGTTTGTTTATTTGGTAGGTAGGTAGTTTCTAGTTTGGGTTGAATTCTTATTTAGATGTTTGGGCATAGCTAGAATTCTCATTTAGATTAGCGTTTCGATAATGTGGCTAATCATGCAGCGTTGTACGGGTATTCCTGTGCATTTGTAATCTCAATCTCTTCAAGAAATGAAAATGATTCTTATCTCAAAAAAAAAAGAAGTTTAGTTCCACGGAAAAATTAGAGTATTTGTTATTTTTAATTTGGGGCTAAAGCTTGTGTTCTTGGTATAATACAATGACGTGTGGCATAATTTAGTCAATGGGGCAAAAAATGGGAGGTGATTCTCCCTAATATCTGTTAGAATTGGCTTAAGTTTCAATCCGTAAACAAATACTTCTAGATTTTTTCACCAAGAAAGAAAAAACAAATACTTCTAGATTTTGGCCAAAAACAAAAAAACAAATACTTCTATGAGCTGACCAACTTTATAACTAAAGTAAGTGCAAATTTTGTTGCAACCATATTACCTCACTCCAAAAAGAGTAAAATCGAGGAAGGAAACTCTTGTTCTCATCCTTTCTGGTTAATTTTTTTCAGTTTTGCTGTTGGAAATTTGTACCATCATAGAAATGTTTGTCATTTATGCAGTTACAAGATTGCAAATAGCCTAATTATAGTTCTGAAGCTAGTTTGGGTTTCAACTGTTTTTCGGCACATTGTTCATTACTACGTAGCATTATCCTAAAAATCCAACAGAAACAAGTAAAACAAATTAAATTACTGCTCTTTCATCTTATATATTTACATCAATTTAGTGCTATATGCTCCATCACCCAATTCTGCATTTCTAAAATCCTTCTCATCCATCTCTGTTTTACCTCAGTGAATTTTCTAAGATGATTCCTTCAGCTGGTGAGAAGAAGCAGTTGAATCTCGCGAAAGGCAATTGCCCTTATGATTTTTCACCATTACCCCAAGAATCTTGTGTTGTTCCTATAAATGAAGAACCCCATATTTCTTCACACGCCGAAGAAAACGAAAATGTTTCCTCCCAATTACCGATTACATTTTCAAACATGTTTGAATTAACCCCGTTCATGGAGATCACCTATTATGGTGGACTCCTAATCTTTATGGCATTTTCCCTTTACGAGGGATACCAGTACATTATTAACATTGATTTCATGTATCCGCCACCCCTTCTCGAGACCAAGTCATTTGCAATATCGAACCTCAACATTTCCGACTCGAATTTGGTAGGAATTTGGGATGCCAACTTCACATTCGGACATTCCATGGACGATTATGCAGATGTTACACGCTACAAAATCTTAGCAGGTTCTATCTATTATAAACAAGAGAACAATTTACATGCAAGGAATTATGTGCTTGCAAAGGCTAATGCAACGACATTTAATGTGCGGCAGAAGGAATATGCTAGGGTTCATTTAGAGTTTACAAATGTAGGATTCGAAGCCGAGCAACCAGGTTTGGAAGATCAAGTTATCAAGGAGATCAGTAAGGAAGCTGAAAATGGAGTAATGAATTTCTTGTTGGAGATGTTGGTTGAAGCTGAATTTCAAAAAGGGGGGAAAATATGGTCAGGTTTAGATTTTAATGGAATTAGGTATTGTTGGGAATTAATGGCTGGGATTGATAAGGTTACAAGGAAAGGGAAGTTAATTCATGCCAAGGCTGTATTTTGTGATTGAATGTATATAATTTTTTTTTTCAATTTGTTTTGTTGTGGTAGATGTTGTTATATTGACTATTTAATAATGGAATGGCCATGGAAATGGTCAAAATTCATCATTGACCTTAAAAAATAGAGAACTTCATCCTGTCCCAAGAGATATAAATAGAGGTTCATCTCCCTTAAAAAAAAAAAAACCCTTCGAATAGGATAACTTGAACGGATTATAAAGTACAATCCTTCTTCTTATCTAGCCATTTTTAAAGAATTTCCCCTGTTTTATAAGTTTTATGACTAATGATGTTTTTCACTCTTGCTATGCAGTAATCTAGCTACTTGTTATATTGACCATTCTTCAAACACCCACAATAAATTTTAGACTTTTTATCACTTTCGTTGCGTGGTTTTTCATTGAAAGCCAGAGGATGAGGATGGCTAAAGCTCCAATATTTTTGTCTTTCGAAGTTGTTCCGGCTCCCATTGCAACTTTAGTTTTAATTAGTTATAAATGAAAATTGGCTTAATCGATTAAAGTAAAGCATATAGGATATAGAAAAGGGAGAGGCTACAAATACTCATGATTTGTACTCAAGAATAGTACCCATCATAACTAGGTGCACGACGCGGGTCGAGTCCGGATTAGTCAGGGCAGAGCCCTGGATACTGGATGGGATAAAAAAAAATATTAAAGGAACTTACATAATTCAAAACAAATATCAGGACAAAGAATATAGGAAACGGAACTCCATATATGGCATTACATAATCCAATAGAAAAACTTCATTGCAGACTTGGAAAGTCTTATCATACTTACATTTGCTTTTTGAGAAGAAATTTTTTTTAATAAAGAAAGTACAAGCAGAGACTAATTCAATGAAGTTCAATCAAGTTATTCGATCAAAGATTTTTCACCTCTAAACCAAAGGAAACTTGAAGCATTTTAAGCTAAGAAAGCTGCCTTATTTTGCAATGGGAAGTGCTCAAATCCTGGTAACAATTTCCCTATTGGCTTTGGCCTTCTCATTTGCCACTGCCTCTGATCCTAACCATCTTTAGGACTTTTGTGTAGCCATCAAGGAAGCCAACAATGATGGTATTTTCGCCCTTTATAATTATGTTTGAATATTACTAGAATTTTCTGGATTACAATCACAATTTAGCAATGCAACAGTGCTAAACAAGCCAGGAACACACATCGAATCAAAAGCCACTCTTGTCGGCGTGGAACAAATTCCAGGACGTAGCACTCTTGGCATATCTCTGGCTCGGATTGAATTAACACCAAATAAGAGAAGATTGTATCAACAAAGACTTTTGAAGTG
Organism: Corchorus olitorius; assembly: GCA_001974825.2. Taxonomy (NCBI): domain Eukaryota; kingdom Viridiplantae; phylum Streptophyta; class Magnoliopsida; order Malvales; family Malvaceae; genus Corchorus; species Corchorus olitorius. Next base: position 22,674 of record AWUE01013895.1, on the reverse strand, counting down.
GTAGCTTAGTGTTTGACATGGTTCTGTATGTTGATTTTGACTTTTGAGTTGAATGGTAAGATTGCAGTTTGTTTAGAAACTTGAACCAATGTTGATTTTGAATTTCTAGCTTTATTATGAACTAACCGATTGTTGAACTTGAACAAAAAAAAAAAAGTTAAAAGGGGAAGGGTAGTTCCACCCATTAAGAGGGGACCAATTAGCCATTTTTGTATTTGGAATTGGCTACCCATTCATGGAGTATGGGCCCGTGGGTAGAGCCTCTAACCCGCATTTTCACATGCCTAATGGGTCTTTAGAGTGCTCTCCCCCGAGGTTAGAAACGCCCCACTTAAGCTCAAGAATCAAGAGCAATGCTTGCTTCTCGTGAGGGCAATGTTTGTTTGTAACGTAGGTTCTTATAAATACATCAAGTAATTAATTGTCAGTTGATGTGGGATATTATCGATATTAAATTTGTAAAACAATCATATATATAAAAACAACATTATTGACTGTTTATTGATCATCTGTGGAAGAAAAAGCAAGGTTCCCTATACATCATGCAAATAGTTGTAACTTGTAACACAATAAAAAAATAAAGAAAAAGTACGATAAAAGAATTTGTTATCATCGAGAAAGAAAAAAATATTGAACAAAATTTAATTAAAAAATCTCTTTAGTGCAGTCCTCACACTTAGAAGAGCTTTTATGACTTGTGAATCTAATGATGGGTTCCGTGATCAAAGAAATCAGTAAGTACAAGTCAAATGCGCCTGCGTTATGTCGCGGGAATTCGGCTTTATTTTCCAGGGTTGTTTGTGTAATTATCCTGTAATGATAATGTGTATGTTCAAATAATTGGCCTGTAATGATAGTGTGTTTAAGCTGCCCTGTTTTGTTTAAATTTGCCTGCATTATGGTAAGGGTGTGCATAAAGTGCAAATTCAACTATCATGCATGTTCCTTAGTTAATAATCTTAACATTTCTACCAACAAACCGAACAACCCAAAGGCCCAAGGCATCTAAATGAGCTCATCAAGGTTGATCCTCCTATGCCAAACAATAGGAATTTAGAAACAAAAGAATGCCATAATCTGTTTGACACATTAAAGTTTTAATATTTATACTTTGATAAATTTAAAGTTTGTTTGACACATTAGAACAGTTCGTGACAAATAATAAAGTTCTTTAGTAGACACATATCAACCACTCTTTTTCACATATAAAGAAATCTATCTACTAATGAAAGCCATGACAACTCTTGAACTTAGGAATGAGTCTTATGCCATACGGTTTGCCAGGAATACCTGTAACTACAAAAAATGCATATACAATGGCCCAATCACTTCTCAAATCTAATGTTACATGTCCTCATAGTGGGGTTGGAAACACTCCAAATTTTCAATTTGCACTCCCAAATTTTCGATTTGATTAGCAAAATAACTACCATTACAACGACTAAAGAATTAAGCAAAGAATTTTGATACAAATTTGAATATAAGAGTTAGTTCGAAAGTTCCAGAACGGAAGAAACTGTCAAAAGCAACACCTTATTTACGTCCATATGAATGGCAATAACAACATTAGCATAGACCAAAATCTTCCTTCCAAACTCTATAGAATGGAAATCCAAAATCATTGCTTTGAGATCATGATAGAAACACAAAGAGAGAAGAAAAGAAAACTGACTCGCATTACATACTGATAATCTTACCCAAACAGTGTAAAGGTCACCCCATCGCCTAATATAATTTGGTAATCTTCTCTCCTCTTTTTCTCTTTTGCTGTAATTTTATGAACAAATATACACAGAATACCAAAGCACATCCAAATATTACATCTACATACTATTGTAACTTCATCTCATAAAAACTTTCAAAGTTGAGGAAGAAAATAATTAAAAATTGAACAAAAAATTGTCATGAAATAATAAAATTATATACAGCAAGTTCACTGAAACTAAAATATGTATAAATGAGCATGAAGTTACCTTCCCTTCCAAAGCTAAGCTCGTACTTAAACATATAAAAATTTCTTAAAGCTAAATGGTGAATAAAATCCAATAAAAAACTGGCAAGAAGCTTAGCCCATTAAGTTGTTGCTTACTTACCACGATTTTCAGGACCTAAGGTTTGAGTTTTAACGGGGGGAAGAACCCTTATCAAACCATTTCTTTCCACTCCATATTTGGGGGACGAACGTCCTCTCGACAAATTGAACCCCAGAAGGCATAAATTGACGACCTTCAACCCCCAAAGTATTTACAATCACAGGTTCAGAAACATCCACCTCCTTGTTATCCACGGTCTTCTTCTGAGTGACAATCAAAGGGAGACAAACTCCAATGTCAACATCTGTGATGTCCTTCATCTTTGAAGGAAAAGGGCTGAGACCACTGAGCACTAAACGAGCAGCGTGGATTAATTCTTTGTACTGGAAAGAATGAGCATCCAAAAATTCCAGTTGCTTAATATCATCAGGGCTCAAATCGGGTACCAAGGCATTATAACTTTTGGTATCAATGTTCGTCCAACGAACTTCGATTGGCCATGTCCATCCCTTTTTGAGCTGAATCCCAAAAAATTCAGGCTTTCATGCGTGCCAGCTAGAGGGGCAATCAAACCACGCCTTCCCCTCCCTCCGATTGAAGCTGATAAATCCTCCACTTTTAGAAACCTTATACTCGTGACAAAATAAATCCAAACTTGGTTTCCAATTCATATAAATGGAGACCACGATATAACAAGTAACCTGAACCCAGCCATTGGGTGTAATTTGTGAAGCAGCAATGTCATAGAAGTCCAGCAACTCCCAGACAAACGGGTGCCCAGGCAACCTGAAGCCACACTCAAACATCACCCGAGTAAAGAAGGCACGACGACCATTCCTTCGAAGATTGTACAGACGGTCGTCCTCTTTCGGATGACAAAATTTAAACCCAGCAGCTGAGCCCATACCAGCTTTGCATGCCATTGCCTTAGCAGTTTTAATAGAAACGGTATCCCCATCTTTCAAGTACTTGGAGACAACCTGATTAGCGGCAGCAAAAGCACCGTCAACTTGATTATTGTACTTAATCACCCACCTCTTTTCTTGATATGTGGATGAACTAGCCATACTCCCAGAGTCCCTCCTACTCTCCTCTTGAGCAAAAGCTGTTTCGTGGTCAGGAGCGACTACCGAAGGCTCGGCCAGACGATCGTCGTGAGCCGATGGCCCCGTAGCTTGGATGGGAACGTTCTCTGGGGTCTTAGGAATATCAGCAATTGGCAACCTCCCAGCGGCAGTAGAGCCGGGAATAGCAGAATGAGTAAGTGGGGATAGGTCAGCAAAGATGTCCTCAAACAAACCCGGGTGGGTATCTATCGGAAGACTCGAAATAATTGGCTCGAGGTTTTTTCTTTTCCTAATTAGTTTAGGACCAGACGAACTACTTTCCTCTGAAATCTGATGATTGGAACCATGAGAAGGTTCCTCCCCCAGACTTGGAGACCTCGAGATGTCCTGGGAATCCTCCGATGCAGACATGACACAACAAAAAACCTACTCCAATAAAACCAACCCTTAACAACAACAAAACCCTTACCAAGCTTAGCTTGTAGTTTGGGGAATTCGCGACCTAAATCCCTGAAAAAAGCCCTTAGAGAACCACCAGAGGAAGACGAGCTAAGGATGTCGATTGGCTGATCAAATTCCCCTAATATCGCCGTTGTAAAAACTGAAGAATACGAGGGGGCGTTCGTGGAGGAAACTGTCGATTACAAATACAAACCTAGGCAAAACAGTAAACTATCCATGAATGTTAGGGAACGACAAGGATTTGAGCAGAAGAAACCTAAAAGGATGTACTAATCAGAATCGCACCATAAAAATGAAGAGATAGTAGCGGGAGACTTACCAGAAACTTCGCCGGAAACAAGACAGTGGAGCAATGAAAAATAGGCGAAGCTGGGAATTTAGGTTAAAAGCGGAAAAATAGGAAAAACAAGGGAAAGGTCGTAATTTATACCTTTAAGTTTTGCAGCCAGATGTTGAGTGGGCGGAATGATCGAATGACGGAGAGCGAGCCACGTTACGCTTAGGCAACACGTCAAGAGATGGAGCCCGCCAAAAATTCGAAATAGTTTAAAACTCAGCGTTTTGACAAAAAGGGAAATGAAAAGACGTACCGGTAAAAGGACGATCGACAACGACAAATGAACTCCGCGATTGAGTATAAACTAAACAAAGATTAAACGAACTCCACGGTAGGGTAAACACCACAAGGACTAACGCGACACACATCTCTTTATTGACATTCAGTCGTTCAAATAACCACTTTATGGTCACTTTAACGACTGGGGGGCTGATGTTGATTTTAATATTTTGTATGACGGTACGACGAACGTCATACGAGCGACAAAAAGCACATACTACGTACCAACACCATCATCAAATAGGAAAGTTAGCTGTCTGAGAGGACTTTATACAAATCAACCCCAGATCCTTAGGATCTGGCACTTATCTTCAGCACGGTGACGTGGCCACCCTCATGCCTATAAATACAGAGTAAACCCTTCACTTTGGGATATATACAATCTGGAGACTCTATACCTAATTGAGAATTCTCTCTAGAATTCTCGATTCACTAAGGAGAACGTCACTGACTTAAGCATCGGAGTACTAACGCGGGGCTCTCAACACCCGCACTCCTAAGTGTCCTCCTCTTACAGGTATTCTGAATCCTAAGGTTCGTGAGTCAAAAGACGATCAACCTCGGAAGATCGTAGTGCAGATTTTGACCACAACACATCTACATACTACTGTAACTTCATCTGATAAAAACTTTCAAAGTTGAGGAAGAAAATAATTAAAACTTGAACAAAAAATTGTCATGAAATAATAAAATTATATACAGCAAGTTCACTGAAACTAAAATGTATAAATGAGCATGAAGTTACCTTGCCTTCCAAAGCTAAGCTCGTACTTAAACATATAAAAATTTCTTAAAGCTAAATGGTGAATAAAATCCAATAAAAAACTAGCAAGAAGCTTAGCCCATTAAGTTGTTACTTACATGTTTAGCTTAGACTCACTTTATTTGCATCCATGTCAATACCTTTGTCTCCCACCATAAATCATATTTATTATCTACGTACACAGTCCAAGGCCATAACGCAGGAATTCTCAAAATAAAGAATTCTTGGCCGGAGCATCTAAATTTAAAAGGGAATTAATTATATCTAAAAATTAAAACAGCCTCTAAATCAAATGATCATTCAAGCTGAACATATACATTAAAGGACTAATTTAGGAAGAAAAAAAGTTGAAATCAGTCCCAAAACAGTGGCATGACATATCTAAAAATTGTCATTCGGTAGAATATTCATTTAGCTCCATGCATTTGAAGTAATCAACATGCTGATGCTGGTACAAAAACATTAAGCCTATTATTTTCTTCCTATACATGTGGCAAAAAGTAATTAAATAGGAAGAAATTTGGTAGTAACTTTTTAACTTTAATTTGTAGATGATCCAACTACAAAAGAATAAAAACTCGGAAACCTACATTGTGGCTTCAAAAATTTGCATTTTTGAAAGCAGTAAATAATTCTCTATCAACGTTAGGTGGAAATAGTTTTCAATTTCAAATCAAAACCAATCCATGGGGGTAATTTAAAAAGAGTGCATCAATTGATTCCAACAGAGGTTATTTTAAGTCAAAAGTCAATCCGCATATCCCAATTTCACATTCATCTGCCATCATTTAAAGTCGATCGACTTACCTGCCTTTTGATTGTACATCAACAAACCAACATCAGAATTTCTAGCTGATTAAAGGAGCAGTAAAAAATGCTAATACTCAAAAACTTAGTTGGAAAAGAACCAGGAAAAGAAGATTGTAAAATAATGGGTAAGGGTAACACAAAAAGCAATTGGAACCAATTATAGCTTTATGAGCTTTATGAACAAGCGACTTGATTGTAAAAAATTTTACTTCCCATCCATGGAGGATAGGGTAGATCCCACCCATTAAGAGGGGATCAATGGTCCTTATAAATTCGGCTACCCATTCCTGGAGTATGGGCCCCGTGGGGAGCCTCTAACCCGCATTTTGACATGCATATTGGGTCAAGAGCGCTCCCCTGAGGTTACCCTTTTTAACCTCGTAGAGGCAATGCCGAGTTACATGGCCCTGGCTTAAGAGGTCACAACGGCCGGCAGGCTATCGTGTTTAAGCAACGGATGCCTCACTAAAGCTCAAGAGCATTGCTTGCTTCTCGACCTTGAGGGCAATGTTTACTCGTAATATAGGGCTTTTTAAATATATCAAGTAATTAATAGTTATTCAATGTGGGATGTTCAATATAAAATTGGTAAAACAATCATATATACGTCAAAACTCAAAAGTGAAAACTTTCAAATTTTACACTTCGTAGATATATGTATATATCTCCTACCGGAATTGGGAAGTTAATGAAGACCGCATTCTAATGATGTTTTCGATTTCCCAAAAGGTCTCATTCATTTCCAGTACAATATGGCCAAAACCCCAGCTGTTGCGTTTTTTGCTTTCAATTGCCAGAATCCTGCTTATATTCCTCGTGCCAATGCAACATTTGGCTCTAATCCACCAATTGATCCTGAAATTCTCGCCAAGGCTTTCCAGATATCTAGAGATAGAGATTGTGTCAACATTTTCAGTTACTCTTTTTTTTTTTTCTTGGACAATGTATATGGGAAATTAACAGGGAGCTCTGTTTTTAGGACTTAAAATTGGGTTGATGCAATGAGCTTGAAGCAGAGGATTTTAAATTGCATAAAGTTGTGTTTAATTGAAATAAAATTTACCTAGACAAGATAATATGCATAGATTAGTTTAATTCCATGGCAAAATCAGAGTATAGTCTATAGTTTGTTATTTTTAATTTGGGGCTACTAAAGCTTGTGTTCTAGGTATAATACAATGAATATGTGGCATAATTTAGTTAATGGGGCATAGAGTGGGGCATAAAAATGGGCATGTGATTCCCATCCCTAATATCTGTTAGAACTGGTTTAAGTTTCAATCAGTAAACAAATACTTCTACATTTTTGCCAAAAAAAAAAAGCAATTACTTCTAGAAAAGAAGGAAATACTTGGGCTGATCAACTTTATAACTAAATTAAGTGCAATTTTTGTTGCAACCATATTACTTCACTCCAAAAATAGTAAAATCGAGGAAGGAAACTCTTGCTCCTCATCCTTTCTGGTTAATTTTTTTAGTTTTTCTGTTGGAATTTGTACCATTATAGAAATGTTTGTCATTTATGCAGTAACAAGATTGCAAATAGCCTAAATTATAGTTCGTTCACTAGTTTGGGTTTCAACTGTTTTTCGGCACATTGTTCATTACTATGTAGCATTATCCTAAAAATCCAACAGAAAGAAGTAAAACAAATTAGATTACTGCTCTTTCGCCTTTTATAATTACATCAATTTAGTGCTATATGCTCCATCACCCAATTCTGCATTTCTAAAATCCTTCTCATCCATCTCTGTGTTTTACCTCAGTGAATTTTCTAAGATGATTCCTTCAGCTGGTGAGAAGAAGCAGTTGAATCTCGCGAAAGGTGATCGCCCTTATGATTTTTCACCATTACCCCAAAAATCTTGTGTTGTTCCTATAAATGACGAACCCCATATTTCTTCACAAGCAGAAGAAAACGATAATGTTTCCTGCCAATTACCAATGACATCTTCAAACATGTTTAAATCAGAAAACACATTCATGGAGATCACATATTATGGTGGACTCCTATTCTTTATGGCAATTTTCATTTACGAGGGATACCGGTACATTATTAACAATGATTTAATGTATCCGCCACCCCTTCTCGAGACCAAGTCGTTTACAATATCGAACCTCAACATCTCAAACTCGAATTTGATAGGAATTTGGGATGTCAGCTTCATGTTCGGACATTCCATGGATGATTATGCAGATGTTACACACTACAAAATCTTAACAAGTTCCATCTATTATAAACAAGACATGTACAACAATTTACATGCAAGGAACAGTGTGCTTGCAAAGGCTAATGCAACGACATTTAACGTGCGGCAGAAGGAATATGCTAGGGTTCACTTAGAGTTTACAAATGTAGGATTCGAAGCGGAGCAACTGGGTTTGGAAAATCAAGTTATCAAGGAGATTAGTAAGGAAGCTGAAAATGGAGTAATGAATTTCGTGTTGGAGATATTGGTTGGAGCTAAGTTTCAGAAAGGGGGAAAAATATGGTCAGGTTTAGATTTCAATGGAACTACTAGGTATTGTTGGGAATTAATGGCTGGGATTGATAAGGTTACAGGGAAAGGGAAGTTAATTCATGCCAAGGCTGTATTTTGTGATTGAATGTATATATATTTTTATTATTATATTAATAATGGAATGGCCATGGAAATGGTCAAAATTCATCATTGAACTAAAAATAGAGAACTTCATTCTGTAATAGTAACCAATGTTTTTTACCAATTTATACTCCTTTTCAACATTGTTATTCAAATGAAAAGTTGATGAATTACAAGGAGGCTAAATTACTAGGCATATTTATTTGCTTACTGAATTTAGATCTCTCTCTCATTCTCCTTTTTGGTTATATGAATTTAGATCTTTTCAACACTTTGTACAATTATGATATCTATATTGTTTTAGATGTAATTTTATCTTTGTTTTTGGCTTAGTGAATTTTCTGTGTTGCAACAGCATTAGAATTTTCCAATTAGGGCTCTTGATCTTGATGATAATAGAATTTTCCAACAGGATTTGGAGCTAGCAACTTTCACTCATATATAGTACCCATTGCATGAAAATAAGGTGGGGAATTTGGGTAGCTTTGTAAAGTTAAAGACTTGTTGTCCCCTTGATTGGGCTTCATTTCCTCCTCTAGACTTTGCTCATTATGCTAATCTCCAGTGATTACTTTTATTTCCACTTTGTAAATTTAAATTTAGTCAGGCTGTTTTAGGCCTTATTATATTCTCTCTCTCTCCCTTTTTTTTAATCAAAGGCCTTAATTTTAAATAAAGGGCGGTGTGGAATTTTGTTTCAACTAGAGATGGCAAAATGGGCGGGCTGGGCTGGCACGGCCCATAAAATGAGTAGCCCATATATAAGTGGGCCGTGCCGTGCTAGCTCATTTTATAATATGGGTCGTGTCGTGGCAATCCATATTTTTTAAAAGTCAAGCCCAGCACGGCCTGTAACCCATGATGGGTCGTGCCGTGCCGGCACATGGGCCGGCACACGAACCCATAATATTTTTTTTCTTTTTTTTTTTATTAAATTATCTTCCATTTATTGATGTTATATCATTTCTATTATCTTATTATTTATACTTAAATCGGTGTAATACAATAAATTGTAGAAAATTAAATTAAAATTTAATAATTATATTATAATATATTATATAATCATGATTTTACATTAAAAATGGGTCGTGCTGCGTCGGCACGTGGGTCGTGTTGTGCCGGCACGTGGGTCGTGTCGTGCCGTGCTAGCCCACGTGCCACCAAAAGATTGCCCAGCCCGTCCATGACTAATGGACCGTGCTGGCACAACCCACTAAAAATATAATATGGATTGTGCCAACACGACCCATAATGGGCTGGACCGTGCTGGGCTTCGTGCCGCCCGCCCATTTTGCCATCTCTAGTTTCAACAGTACTAATATATTTCAAAAAGAGTAAAATTTGGAAGCTTCTTTTCTGGTTAGTTTAATAGTTTTGTTAACTTATTGGCTTGGCTAAATGGTATGTATGAAACCGACGCCCATTTATTATATTTTGAGTTATGCTACAGGCCCGTCTCCTTTTCCTGCAATAGACTCACGCCTGACGTGTCCTTCCCACGTCATAGTTCACATGCTTACATGTTATCACTTTGGTCGGTCCCACCACCACACCCTTTGAACAAACGTTAACGTTAGATTTTTCCATTCCACCGTCATTTTTTTGTTACATATTTCTATTCCAAGTTTTACCCTCTTTTGCCTTGGAATCTGTGCCGTCATCAACTACCTTTTTGGACTTTGAGACACCATATAATTACAGGTTAATTTCTTCATCGGAATCAAAAAAAATGGCACCCAAAATCTACTGATGCAAATCATCAACCACTTTCCATGCAATACACTATGTACGGCCTTTAACCTTTTAAAGTTAGCCTTAGCTCTTCTCATACTCCACATTGGAGCATCTGCATCCAACATGCATTCCACACCCTCTTAATGGCGGTTCGATTCGAGTCAGTCTCATCGATAGAATCTGTGAGGTTGATATACATAATGAGAAAGGTGCATCTTGGAAAAAAAGGTCGTCATTAAGAAAGAAATAAAGCTGGAGATGAGGATGTAAATCTGATGAGTTTTTTTTTTTTTAAATTTTTTTATGAGTTTGATGGGACAAAAGGAAAAGTTTGAGGGAGAACGGACGAGTTTAATGGAAGTGAGAGTAACGGAGTAAAGGCCTTAATTTCACCAGGTTGATGACGAGGCAGACACGTCAGGCGCGATAGGGTTGGCGGTAAGAGTTGGGCGGGGGAGGGAGAATTTTCCTTATATTTTTTCCTTAATCAGTTTTTTATTAGGTCACGTTGTAAAGTTGTTAGCAATATTTATCCACATATAGATACATTCGAGTAAGGGTATTAGTCACGGTTACAATATTGCCAACGCTAGAAAAATGGCATTACCTAATTAGTTCTGAAACTAGAATGGGTACTTTTGGTGCTTTTAACAAATTATTACTATTAGTGCTGTGGAGAATATAGTTCTGATCTATAAATAATCAATGTTGTTTAAAAATTAGGTAATTTTCCTCTAATTGTTCAATTCCATAATTAAGTAAAATAATTGCTGTTCTCTCGTCCTATACTATATATTTACATCATTTACGTGCTATATACTCCACCAACCATTTGCATTTTAAAAAAATCCCTCTCATATATATCTCTCTGTTTTTGGTTTGGTGAATTTTCAAACAATGTTTCCTTCAGCTGATGAGATGAAGCAATGGCAAAAGGCGATCGCCCTTATGATTTTTCACCTTTAGTCCAAGAAGCTAATTATGTTGTTCCTATGAATGAAGAACCCTATTCTTCACAATCTGAAGAAAACGAAAATGTCTCCTCACAACCAGATACATCTTCAAACTTGTTTGAATCAGCAAACAGGTTATTCATAGAGATCGTATATTTTGCCGGGATCCTAATGATTATGGCGATTCTCCTTTACTGTGTATGCCTGTACATTATTAACATTCATTTCGACTATCCGCGACCCCTTCTCGAGACCAAGTCATTAGTAATATCGAGCCTCAACATCTCAGACTCGAATTCGATAGGAATTTGGGATGCCAACTTCACATTTGGACATTCCATGAACGATTATGCAGAAGTTACATACTACAAAATCTTAAGAGGTTTCATCTATTATAAACAAGTAAGCAATTTACATGCAAGGAGCGATTTGCTTGCAACCGCTAAAGCCACAACATTTAACGTGCGGCAGAAGGAATATACTAGGGTTCACTTGGAGTTTAAAACTACAAAATCGGAAGTCGGGCAACCGACTTTGGAAGATCAAGTTATCAAGGAAATAAGTAAAGAAGTTGAAAATGGAGTAATGCATTTCTCGTTGGAGATAGTGGTTGAAGCTGAATTTCAGAAATGGGGAAAAATATGGCCAGGATCGGAGACTTATGGTTATGGAACCAGCTGGTATGGTTGGGATATAGTAGCTGGGATTGATAGGGTTACAGAGAAAGGGAGGTTGATGGCAGCCATGCCAATACATAAGTCCTTTTATCTTCATTAGATTTTTTCTAGTGTGTATATATTGTTGTTATATTGATGTTTAAATTATCGAAATGGCCATAGAAATGGTCAAAATTCATCATTGAACTAGAAATAGGCAAAACGTGGATCCTTTTTTAAATGAAAGTTGATCTTTAATTTCTTATGTTGCTTATCTTCAACATCATGTTTTGTTGGACTTTTGCAGTACCCCTCCTTTCATATGTTAAAAGGAAATAAATATACTCTCACTTTATCATGAACTGCTAAAGAAGCATTAAAGTTCAAAAGTACGTAAATACATACATCTGATCTTTAATGCAGATTCCTTCCCTCTTCCTTATCTTAGACAGATTTCTCATGGAAACGCTTGTAAAGAAATAACGCAGAATTGCTTCAAAAATTTTTACTTACATTTTACTGACTAATAACAAGGGTCTTTCTTTAAAACAAAAATTATTGAGGGTCTAAGCTCCGGGTCCGGCTCCCCTCCAATACACCTTATATCCAATGATTTTCAATATAGTCCCAGATTCTTGACACCTATTAAAATTACCTTTAAACGGATGAGATTAAAAGATGGAGATAACCCTACTTGCCTTTGTTTTTAACAATTAACGTCGTTTCCTCTTCACTCTGTCATCTCTACCTTTGTTCTTGGTGGGTCGCTCTAAATCACAAGAACACAAAAAACATAATCAAAATCATCTTTTTCAAGCCCAAATTTCACCACTAACCCAAGAACTGTTCTCCTCCTAAAAGCTGTCCAGTTGTAGTGCAGGTCTTCAAAACTTAAGGAAAGGTTTTATTAGGCAAGGCAAAACGATACCGCTAGAGAGCATTTGAAGAAACCGCAAAAATGCGTCAAAGGGATCATCTATTTCATCGGATTCTTATACAACTTTGATTTACAATTCACAATTTCCAAGGAAGAGGGTGTGAACTTGGTGGAGGTCTCTCATTTGCAATTTACAATTCGTAGGGAATATTCATGTGTACTTGGGGAGAAATATGAAAACATTTACAATTTTGGGGTGATCTTTGTTCTTGTATGCAATATCCAATGATTTCCGGTCTGCGTTTATGGTAAAGCAAAAAAAACAAGTTGGAGGAGATGACAGAGGGGAGAAAACGGCGTTGAGGATTGTTACGTGAGAATTATGTCATCTATTTAATCTGAGCCGTTCAAAGGTAGTTTTAACAGGTGTCAAGAATCTGGGATTATATTGGAAATCATTGGATATAAGGTGTATTGGAGGGGAGCCGAACCCCTAAGCTCCATAAATAAAAAACATAATTGTGTCAAATTAAAAGCATTCAAACAAGTAGTACTTATTAATACTTATTAATCTTATATATATATTAAAACTGAGGAAGTTGGACAAAAGGAAATAAATTAGTAATTACTTTAGATTGATTGGGAAATATATTAATTACTACTCTACTTTAGATTGGTTGATTAATTAGTTGATTTGAATAATTTGATAAATTAAAATCAATTAGTAATAATTCTATTTAATTAATTGTTAAATGAATATTTTGATCAATTACAATCAATTAACATTAATGCTATTTAATTAATTATTATTAATATAACCCTATACTTCACTATATAAATACCTTCCCCTACTATTAAAAAATAAACCAGTCCTTTTGTGTAGTAAAATTTTCTCAAAAAAAGTAAAGGTAAAACTTATATTTAGAACTTTTTTTTGGGTACTGTTATGTTCTGAACTTATGTTTTAAGCTTTTTTTTTATTTGTTTTTTTCAATTGTTTCAACCTTTTGGCCCTTATTATTGTATTACACCTAATTAATTCCCAAATTATAGTTTCATAGTAAATTACTAAACATCTTTATGTTTGAATGTTTAAATTATAATTAACACCATCAATCAAGTAAATTAGTAATTGATATTTTCCAATCAAATCAATGATTATTACGAATTTTGAATATTTCTAATTTAAATTAATTTTACAATTCTTACCAATTTTACCAAACATATCAACTATAAATATGAATCACTCCCTTTGCAGATTACAACTTTCATCTATTCTTTTTTTTTCTTTCAACTTTACATAATGTAGAAATCTTGACGCTGTCAATATTTTGCTCCCCTTTTGATTATTTCTTTTCATTGTATATTCATTTTATTTTTTTACCATTTTCTCTCTTTTTGTTGATTCATGAGTATATGCTATGCAAATACCATATGAACAAAAACCATTACGTACTATGCAAATTTCAATAATTAATCAAAGTTTTAAAGTAATTTTTCATATGTAATTTATTTCTCTACCATAAATAAAAATAAATTAAATTAATAAAGTACCATTTTGTTAAATAAAGAATCTTTTTTTGAAAGCTGATGCTTTGGACTCACTAGATTTGTTGTTCATCACTCTATGGCTAATCTGGTTCAACCAAAACAAATGTGTTTTCAAGTCTAGATGTTTATTGCCCAGTGCGCTGCTCAACCAAGCCTTAACAATTTTTACCAACTTCAACTTCCAGTTTCACTTCCGACCATTTTGCAGCCCCTGTTAATTGGAGTTCTCCTCCATCCAATGTGCTATGCCTAAACACAGATGCTTCATTTGTTCCAGGAACTTTTCATTCCAACCTTGGAGCGGTCATTAGAGATTCTTCAGGAGTCATTATTTGTTCTGCAATAAAACATGATTCTCATACTAGTTCTGCTCTCCATGCTGAAATTCTTGGAATCCAATTTGGCTTGTAAATTGCTCATTGCTGTAATGTGGATAAAATTGTGGTGCAATCTGATTGCTTACTAGCAATACAAGAGATTAAGAAAGGTTCAAATTCAAGATGGGAGTCGGCCTGCTTAATCTCTGACATAAATCACCTTGCTTCCTTGTTTCCCAGTGTTCTTTTACTCATATTAGGCGTATTTCTAATGTTCTTGCTCATAGATTAGCACACCAAGATTATGGTGTAAGTGCTAACTATGTTTGGTATGGAGTCTTACCTCCATGCGTTTGTAATCCTGACAATTGAAATAATCCAACTACTACTACTTTCACTAAAAAAAAAAAGATAAAGCTAATACATATATAAAAATCTAATATGGAAACATTAAAAATCAGGTAAAAATGATTGATGATTTCACTCATTTAATTTCCTACATAAATTTGCTTTTGGAAAAAACTTTTCTACATAAACTTGGTCAAATTTAAAGCAATTATAGTAGAAACTTTTTTTTAAGCAATTATAATTAATATTCTATCAATAATTATTTACATTTTCATAAATAGTATAATTTAATTTTTAAAACTTTAATTTTGGCAATCAATCATTACTAATTTATTACATATAGTAACTAATTAATTCTTTAAAAAAAAATGCATTAAACTAATACAAATAAAATTACACCTTAAGCTTGGGAAAAATCATTAATAATGAATTCACTCACTTAATTTCTACATATAAATTACTTTAAAAACTTCTTTTTCACGTAATCTTGGTCAAATTTAGAGGAGTTATACTTAATTTACATATATTGAGTAACTAAAATAGTAATCAATCAATAATTATTTACTTTCCATAAAAAAATATGGATTAATATTTGATGCATTGACAGTGTATTGTTTCTATACACTGTCAACTCACCAAATATTGACACCTCATCAATCAATAAAACATAAATTTTAAAAGCCCTCTTAAACAAATATAAAAAACTTTTTATTAAGAGTTAGTTTGTTTTGATGTAATTTAATCACTTTCTATAGAAAGTATAGGGTAGGAAATAACTTTAGCATGTTTGGTTATTTTTTTAAAAGAAAGTTTAGGGTAAGAAAGTTTAACTGACCCTGGGAGGTGTTAAAGCACTTTCTCACTTTTCTCATGAAAGTAATTTTAAGACAAAATTACTTAAAAGGACCTTATTTTTAAATTTAAAATATACATCAAAGGGTATTTTAATAAATTTAACTTTACTTTCTTAGGAATTTAATTTAAACTTTAGAGGTTAAACAAACATGCTAAAGTATTTTCTCAAGAAAAAACTTTCTAGTCCTAAATTTTCTATAGAAAAACTTTCTACCTTTTTATTTTCTATAGAAACTTCCAAACGGACTCTAAATTTATTCTACACTCATTCTTAAACTCTATTACAGTATTACTTCTCATTGTCTCTATCTTTCTTTTTTTATTTGATCTCCTGTCTGCGTTCTTTCTTTGTTCCTTTTGCTAATTGCAATACGGAGGACAACACCATGGTTTCTTTCTTCTTTGGTCAAGAGATTAATCAATCTATATAAATTTTCCTTTCTCCAAATTCACGTTCAATAAAAAAATTGCAACCATATGAATGAAAAATCCCTTGTTCAATTGTGTAGGATGCAACACCCCCAATCCCAGAGGCTTGCCGCCATAAGGAAGGGAAGAATTCTAAAAATCTAAATTTTTTTTATAAAGTGAATTGGAAGGCTGGTGAAATGAACTAAAACCCTTTTTATATATTTAGTATATTGAAGCCTATCGTCTATGGAAGGATCTAATTTGAAGATGGTATGATTTGCAGATTATCAAATTGTTGTTTTTCAAGGAAAATGCTATATATCTTGTTCTTGTTTATACTACTGGATCTAGGATTTTTTTTGTGGCAAAGTTTGTTTGAGATGAAATTTTAACATTAAAAAATATGAAAATCCATCAAGAAACATACGGATGATGATAAATCTTGAGGCGTGATTTGCAGATTAACTATCTTCTTCCAAGGAAAATGCTATATATCTTCTTCTTGTTTATATTGCTCGGATCTAAGTGTTCTTCTTCCAAGGAAAATGCTATATATCTTCTTCTTGTTTATATTGCTCGGATCTAAGTGTTTTTTTTTTCACAGAATCTGTCTGATTGAATTATTAAAAAAATCTAAAAGTTCATCACGAAACATATTGATAAAAAAAATTACAATAAGTTCTTCATTCTATTAATCTTTCTGTTTTACATCTAATTAAGAACTTATTAATATTTATTTGAAAGGACCTATAAATTTTACACTTTGCTCATTAATGAGGTGTCAATATCCGGTGGTCTGCCAGTGTATATATCCTATACACTGTCAGTGCATCAAATATAAACCCAAAAAATATAATCTGATTTGTATAACATTAATTTCGATAATTAGTTGTAATTAAATTACATGGTAACTAACATAATTTTTCAAACAATTATTGTGCTATATAAAATTGGTCAAATTTAAATCACTATTAAATTATTATACTAATTGATTATTATATGCTAATCAAAATTAATTGATTTTTCAAATTGATTATTATGGGGTAATCAATTTTGATTTACTACATCAATCATTTGATGATTGAATATTTTTTTTCTACTAAAAATTTTAGATGAGGGGAGGCTATCCTAGTTTAGGGTGAAAGCATGCCACAAGGCTCAGAGAAGAGGTTTTCATTGGCACGACTCGAATTCCAAACCTTTCAAACAGAGGTCCAAATCCTTACCAACTCAATTAACCTCAATTGACGGATTAGGTTATAATATGGTATCAAACAATTATTCCCATCATTCCACTTTCAATGTCTACTTCGTATATGACACAAAGTTTTAGGAAAAGTAATATTTATAGTAAAAATAATATTTTATGGGTTGCTTTACATGATTTATCATTGGATTTGATATGAAGCATTAAATCTCATATAAAAATCAAGTTTAAGTAAAGTATAAGAAGGAAAATCGTTTTTCATTTTAGGAAAGTGAAAATTCTTGAAACATCAAACAATAATAAGCAGTGTTTTCAAACCCGGATTGGTTCAATCGGGACCCGGAGGCCTATCCGGTCCGGAGAGGGGGGGGTTAACCGGGAGGGGTTTGGCCCGGTCAAGACTCGGTCAACAACCGGTTTGACCGGCGGTTGACCCGGAACCGGACCGGATTGGATCGGTTTTATATGATTTTAATGGGAAAAAAATTGGAAAAAACATTTGTTGTCCATGGGATTCGAACTCTCAACCCTTAATGAGCAAAAAATCTTGTTTTAACCACCAAACCAAAGACTTTTATGTGATATATTTGCATCATATGTAATATTTATATATAGAATATTAATAATATAATATATATAACCCCTCTTATGACCCGGCCGGTTGACCCGGGACCCGGTGGCCTTAACGGGCCAAGCACCGGGCCGGGTATGAAAACATTGATAATAAGTTTTACATTTAATATGGAATAGAGTAAGATATTACTCCCTCCGTCCCCATTTAAATGTCCACTCTTAGTCAACTAATACTAAACTTTGACCATTATTTATAAAAAAAATATGTAAATTTTAATTTTTAAAAAATATATGCTGAAAAGTTTATAATTCAAAGTTTATAAGTGTTATTTTTAAAAATTATTTTACTTTGTATATTTTTTATAAATAATGGTCAAAGTTTAGTGCTTATTGACCAAGAGTGGACATCTAATTAGGGACTGAGGGAGTATCTAATTAGAAAAACATGCGATACGTGGATTCGAAAAATGAAAATTGATAGATATATTAGACTTACAATTTCAATAAATATAGGCAACATTGATCAATGATAATTAATTTAAGTGTAATCAATAGTTAGTTATAAATTAATTTTCATTAGTTACTTTAAAAAAATAAAGTGAAATTTAAATAAATTGTAACTTATTTAGATCACAACTCATGAAATCATTAATTATAGCACCAATTAATTACTAATTATTTATCAGTGTTGTTTTCTATTAACTTCACAAAATTATCCAATATAATAATTTACATCATAAACTTTGTGGAAATTATTGAAAATTTTCTAGACAATAATTTTACGAATTGTTTTTCATCCCCGGACAACGACCGGGTTCTAAACTAGTTAAACACTAAAAGATGTAATGATACAATGATAATTGGGAAAAGAAACTTGATTCTGTATTGAGTATTCAAAGGTATAAATACAAGTATAGTGATAAGCTAAGTTTCAACTTTACAAATATTAAACAGAATTAGAATTTTGTTAAGGCTAAGGTTATCTGTATCTCTTTAGGATTTAAAATCCATATTCCCTCCAATAAACACAACCCATCGATTTCAAGTTAGGATGGACAAAATTAAATAGAAGTTGCGTGCCAGATATTTATCATTATTTTTGGTCTGCTCGCTTTGAATTGGAGTAATCGAGATTCAAAAGCAAAGCATTCAACCAACAAGTGGTTAAGTGGTTTGACACTTGTTCCCCTTAAGCAAGGTCTTGGATTCGAGTCTTGTGAATGGAGAAAATTAATGTTGGGAGAGCTTTACCCCGGACCAACCCGGCTCAAATAAGGTTAATTTGTAAATATAATAAAAAAAATAGCAAAGCATCCAAACAAGTACTTACTAGTAATAATTATTATAAACACAATGCAAATTAATCGGGATTTAATACAATAGTGGAAGTTGAGGTCTTGGACAAACACTCTAAATTAGTTGGAAATTCAATATGAAATTATGTAAAAGGTAACAAATTAAGGCATGCAAAGATTTCCTCGGGCTGAACTGAGATTGGCCCTCAAATGCAAAGGCAGGGGGAGCTTAATTGCAAAACCCACTCGTTGAGCAGGGACGAAAGTCAACCTTAGTGATCTGAGGTGGAAGGCCTGTCTCAACAAATAAAAAAAGTTACTCTAGGGATGAAAGGTTGTTCTTCCCCAAGAGCTCACATCATGGGGAGGTTTAGCGTCTATATATAGAAATTTAGTAATCTCAGGTTACCAAAAATTCTTTTGAGTTTACAAAAATTTGAATAACCTTGAATTCTTTTTTTTTTTGACATCAATAACCTTTGTATTCTTTGATATATACTAAAAACTTATCGAATTTCTTGCTAATTTAAAGACAAAAAAGAAGGTAAACAAAGTTACCAATATTTCTTTAATGTCTACATAAAATTAGTAACCTCTTTTGTATAGAGGTGAACAAATCATAACATACTCCTTTATGCTTGTTTAATCGGTCCTTCTCAGTTCCGAATTATGAATCTACTTTTCTTATGTTCTTTTTGCATGCAATGGTGTCATTGCTTTCTTCTCCATAACTAGACTTGCAAAAACCAGAAAAAGGGGTTCAAGTTTAGACCCATTTGTCACCCAAGGTTCTTCAGTATCCTATTGTTGTCTTTAGGGTAGGCAATGTGCGTTCTGCTAGGTTTTAAGTATTCGAAGCTTAATTTTCATTGATACAAGACATGGTTAATTATGTAGCCTTTCAAACAAGGGCATTAATGTTGGAAACAGCTATATATTTTCCCGTAAGACATGGCTACCATCTAAAAGGCTAAAAATATGCACATTCCAAGTTCACCATATTTTCTCTTATATCTATTTCATAAAAATAAAATGATTTATTATGCTGAAGTTACAAAATTCCTTTTAACCCTCTAAAAGATCATTAGAAAGAAATACTTAACAAAATGATAAACAGGAAAAAGTAAACAAATTATTAAGGCGCAACAATGGGATTTCATCAAACAGTTAAAACAGATAGCAAAGGAATAAAGCTGAATATGCTTTGAGCCAGCAAACAAATTAATTTAATCCCATATTTATGGTTAAAAGGAAACTGTTCATTTGTTTTTTTTAGTTTTCCTTTCCCCATCTTCTCAATTTTACTTAATATAGGAGTACATTTTATGCAGTTACAAGATTGCTAAAACTACTATGGGCTTTCATTTCAACTGTTTAATCAACAGTAATACTTCATTATCCTAAAAATCTAACAGAATCAATCAACTAAAATAATTACTGTTTTAATGTTCTATATATTTACATCATTTCATGCTAAATGCTTCATCACCCAATTTGGCATATCTATAATCCATTTCCGCTACCACTCCGTTTTTGGCTCTGTAAATTTTCTAAGAATGTTGCCTTTAGCTGATCAGAAGCAATTGAATCTTGCAAAAGGCGATTGCCCCTATGATTTTTCGCCTTTGCCCCAGGATGCTTGTGTTGTTCCTATTAAGGAAGAATTACCCAATTCTGATTCACAAGCCGAAGAAAACAAAAATGTTTCTTCCTCTGAACCAGACCCATCTTCAATCTTGTATGAATCAGGAACCAGGGGTTTACTTATGGAGATCACCCATTGGGCTGGACTCCTAATCATTATGGCAATTGTCCTTTACCGGCACATTGTTAACATAAATTTCATGTATCCACCACCCCTTCTCGAGACCAACTCGTTAACAATATCGAACATCAACATCTCAGACTCGAATTTGGTAGGAATTTGGGATGTCAACATCACGTTCGGACATTCCGTGGACGATTATGCAGAAATTACATACTACAATCTCATTGCAGGCTTCATTTATTATAAACAAGAGAGCAAGGCAAGGAACAATTTGCTTGCAGGGGCAAATGCAATGAGATTTTTCGTGCGACCAAAGGAACATAGTAGGGTGCACTTAGAGTTTAAAAATGTAGGATTAGAAACCGGGAAACCGGGTTTGGAAGATCAAGTGATGAAGGAGATAAACAATGAAATTGAAAATGGAGTCCTACATTTCTCATTGGAGTTGGTGGTTGAAGCTGAATTTCAGAAATGGAGAAAAATATGGTTAGGTTTACACTCTAATAGATTTAGAAGATATTGTTGGGATTTAATGGCAGGGATTGATAGGGTAGCAGGGAAAGGGAGGTTAATTCATGTCATGGCTGTATCTTGTGATTGAATGTAGACAAGTCTCTTTTATCTTCCTTTTTATTCATTTGATTTTTTTTTTTTTGGTGTATTGTTGTTAGATTGATGATTAAATGATAGAATGGCCATGGAAATGGTCAAAATCCATCATAGAACTAAAAATAGACAAAACTCATCCTCTGTTATCTTTTGGCTGTTAATAGAAGTCAGAACAAAAATGGAAGGAATACACTAAAAATTACCCACTGATCATCCTCTGTTTTGTCCAAGTTCAGTCAACATTGCCTCTCATGTGTTTCAAAATTCCAAAATTGTCATTGCTAAAAACTTTAGTTTGGACTTTGGACTTCAAAACATCATTCTTGTTGTCACATATTTGATTCTTGTGTGGCAGGCCACGTTAGTAAACTTTAATGCAGATTCTTTCCCTCTTCCGTCCATTATATATACAATGTATTGATTAAATTCGTCGAACACTTGGTTTAATTTGCATACCTTGAACTTTGATTACGCAAGAAACAAGGAAGCATTTGCTAATTACTAAAAATTTGAAGAATACTAAGAGGCCTCGTGACTTCGTAAATGGAAGTTGAAAAGGGCACCAGTTTCTTATATATATTTATACACACAACATAGCAAAATATAATGCATGAGAATCTGCTCTCTTTTCTGTCTCTGATCAGTTTCTGATTGGCGCTTTCGAATCCGTTACAAGTCAAGATTTCAATGGACAAGCAGCAACATGCCGTTGTTGAAGATGTTCAAGGAATTTGCAAAATTCTTGTGGATCTTATAGGTCTCACTAAGGAGACCAATTCCTATGACTTGAAATTATATAGAAAAGTGGAAGAAGAAGTTTGCCTCTGTTTACAAAGATCTTGATACTCTGCTGCGCAAAGTGTTTTCATTGAAGAAAAGAATTGATGAAACAATTCAAGAGATGAAGGAGACAAAAGATGAGAATGACCTTGAACAGAAAATTGAACTTCTCAAATTAGAAAAACGAAATTTAAAAATACTAAATTCTTCACTTTAGATCGAAGTATTAGCTCAAATTAGAAAATTTGTACTTTGTTAGTAGTACTCTTTTCTGTTTATGTATTTCTGTGGTTATGGAAGCAAGATGTTATTGATTTGGTAAAGATCCAATATAACCATATATATATGGTTAAAGGAAACTATTAATTTGGTTCTTTTTTTTTTTT
>AWUE01013892.1:0-14698 GCA_001974825.2 Corchorus olitorius | reverse complement strand
ATGAGCTTTCAGTATCGCCGAATCCACCTTCCTGGTTTGCAAAGCGAGATTAACAAAATCCAGTAACGTGTCCTTAACCACCTCCCAATTACGGTGATAAACACCAGTTGAATCCCATCCACTCCTGGCGCCTTTAAACCTTTCATAGAGAAAGTAGCAGCTTTCACCTCTTCCATCTCCACACTAATCCCCAAGTGAACCTGCTCTTCCTCCGACAACTTGACACTAAAAGTATCATAAGCTGCTTCAAAGTTACGGCAAGGTTGATGAGCAAACAGATCTTTATAAAAATCCACCACCACACGACCTAAATCACCCTGGTTTGTTATCCATGAGCCATCTACCTTCAAACTAGCAATAAAATTCCTTTGTCTCCGCACCAAAGTCGACAAATGGAAGAATTTTGTATTCCTTTCACCTGATTGCACCCAATCAAGTCTCGACTTTTGTAACCACATAACCTCCTCCTGCCTCAAAACATCATGATATTCTTGTTGCAAGTGAGACTCAAGTTCTTGTAAAAAATAGAATCTACCATAGTCAGGACTCTGTTGAATTCCACGGATTCGGGCAACAAGGATCTATTTCCGTTTATAAATATTACCAAAAACCTCATTCTTCCACACCCTTACCTCCTTACCAACTTGCTCAATGGCAGAAGACAAATTACCCTCACCTTTATACCAAGCAAACATAAACATTTGTTTAAAATTTGGGTGAGACAACCAAGCTGCTTCAAATCGAAAAGGTCTATTTTCCTTTGAAGCAAATTGAGAACCAACCGTATCAAGCATAACTGGGTGGTGATCCGAACAAAGCCTAGGAAGAATAATGGCTTTAGCATTCGGAAAAGCTTGTAAGGCAGCAAAATTCCATAAAACCCGATCTAATTTCTCCTGCAAAACAATCCTCCCACCCACTTTCCGAACCCAGGAAAAACGGCAACCTGAGGAATCCATGTCCAACAAATTACAAGAGTTCCATCTCTCCCTAAACTTCACAACCCGAGTAAAGAGATCTCTACTACAAGAATCACCACCCCATCTCTCATTAGCTGATGCAAAATCGTTAAAGTCACCCAAAACAGTCCACGGAGAAGACACTGAGGAAGAGAAATTACACAAATCCATCCAAAAACGATCTTTCCATGTTCCATTTGGCCTCACATAAACAAAAGAAAACAAATGTTTAACCGACTCCACCTCGACAGCTGTATGCACACATTGAGAAGTAGAAGAAAGGACATCCAACTTTACTCGTTCAGCATTCCAAAACAAAGCTATCCCACCCATAAAACCCTCTGCTGGCACCACAAACATTCCAGAAAACTTAAGAAAACGACCCACCTTTTCAACCGAAGCTTGCTCCGTTTTAGTTTCCACCAGGGACAAAACATCTGGTTTATTATCCTTGATCAATTCCTTGACCGTTCTTCGAAATTTAGCATACCCCAAAACTCTGCTATTCCAGACAATGATCTTCATAAAGATAAGTTTGAAGAGACATGACGGTCAACACCATCATTCAACGCCATCGAGCAATCAACTCCATCATTATTATGTACTAAATTCTGCTCACTAGCTTCCTCTCCCATGAGAGAGTCGACAAGGACATCCATATCCTTACGAACTATTTCCTGACTAGTTTGCCCCATAGCTTCCTTCCCTGACAAATCCACCACCGTCATCGGCACTGTACTGTTCTCATCTGAATTAACTACATGAGTAGTCATGGGCTCATTTAACATCACTAAACGTCCCTTCTGTTGATTTCCATTTACACCATTTAAAGGGCTTTTAGTTTGGGCCACGTTTTTACTACCCTTATGGTTCCCCTTCTTAACATTTAAACCACCACTGGGCCCAAAAGAGAATCCAGCAGCTTGAAACGTGAAACCCGAAGCAGAGTCACCTTGCACATAATCACCCAACGTTGGCACCATTCTGCCCTCCCGATTTTTCGCACCATTTAAATCTTCCCTAGCAGTTGACATAGAAGAGGAAAGAGGCCTCTCTCTAGGGCGAGATTTACTCCTTTCAGTCTCCTTCCAAATTTGTTTAGAAGATCCCGAAACCTTCTCCACATGATCATCCTTTCGACTAAAAATCTGCCGAGGAACCCGCTCCTTCTCCACATGATCATCCTTTCGACTAAAATTCTGCCTAGGAACCCGCTCCTTTCCTTTCACCCCACCTTCCTCCTTCTGCCCCATACGCGGAGGTACAGGGAAACGCCGGCGACGTTGGACCAGCATCCATGGCCCCAAGTCATTTGATTCCTTCTCCTCTGATGTTTCCGGCACTGTCTCAGGCGAAGCAACATTGTCTCCTGAAGCCTTACGCATTAAGCAGTCATCTTTTTTATGGCCAAAGATGCCACATTCAAAACAGATCAAAGAAAGGCCTTCATATTCTACGTTAACATCTACTCCTTCAACCGTGACTTTAGGAATCATCGGTTTAGTCAGGTCCAATTCCACACATACCCGAGCAAAACGCCCTCTGGAGCCTTCGGAGGTGACCGAATCAATCTTAATGACTCTCCCCAAGCGTTCTCCCATCTTCTTCAATGCAATGAAGTTGAAATACTCCACTGGAATTTTTGGAAAACGAACCCAAGCTATAATCTGTTCTATCGTATCTGTACTAGGCATAAATCTTGGTTTCCACTGCCGAACTGTGAGATAATGGCCGGCAACAATCCATGGAACTCCTTCCAAAACCCGAATATAATCACATTGTTTTTCAAAACGAACAATAAAATAGTCATGTTCCAAATCAGTGATTTGATATTCCCGCTGCAACTCCCACAGCTGTTGAATCTTAGATGCAAGCAAATTATATCCCATAATTTTGCCCAAAAGTTTAACAATTAAAGCATTCCTCCAAGGGCGTCGCATGGCTTCCTTCTCTTCCTTTGTGAAACTGATTCCAACATCTCCACTTCCCATATTATCATCTTCATCACAATCGTCATCTCCATAGGACAAAACCACAGATCCCTCATTTGCCCAATCTTGCCATTCACTTACTCCTTTCTTGACCCCCTTACCGTCTCAGCAAAGGATCTCGGTACCGATTGGGTAGCATCCGTACCAACGTTAGAGCCCTCAACCCCCTGATCCACCGACGTCGACGGTCTAGAGCGTTTGTACTTTTTAGAATTCCGTTTGATCTCCTCCCCTTGCAGATCCGGAAAACTCGGAGCACTCATATTAATTTAGACTTTAACATCGGTAGTTTGTTTATAAACTTGAACCAGTGTGCGTGTGTTTTTTTCTCTTGTCAATGGGAGTTGGCACAAGTGGTTAAAGTTCGGACTCTTCGTACATCCCACCTAGATTCGAATCCCGCTGACCATAGTCATAGACCGGAAAGATTACTAATCTTTGTCTGTATTCTTGTTGCCAGTATCATATAGACCGGGAAAATTAGTCCTAGCTTTCTGAACTTTCTGGAACTCAAATTTCTTAGTCTTTAGCTACAGCGAGCATTGATCCCCTGATCGAAAAAATGAAGGAAGAATTTTGATTGAACTTCTTTTAACTTTATTATTACGTAAAGGTCTTTAATTACTATTTGATTGATTGTGGATTTTATGAGATAATATTGCAGCCTCTACATCTAACTTATTTCTTAGCAGTCTTCAAATCTTGGAAAAACAAAGGGGGAATATTCATTGTCCATTGGAGTTCTAAAATCTAAATGGAAATCAGTAACATGCATGAATGGGTGCATGCAAGTAAGTCCTTTTTGGGAGAGTAGTTACTTTTCACATTCTTAACTTCCATATATACCTGATGTAACAAATGCATGAGTGCACAAAACTTTTACTCAAACTTGTTGAAAGATTGAAATTTCTTGTCTCTCAAGTTCAGCAAATTTGGTTAGATATCCCAATTGGGCAAAATAATCTTTTTCAATCTCAACAACTCTCATAACATCTTTGGTAATTTGGTTATGCTCAATTCAATATAGAAAATTTGATTTGCTTTGAAATTATCAGCACATCCATATATGAAAGCTAACAATGATCTGTAAGATTCCTTTTTGTCCTTTCTTTCAAATATCACAATCAAAACGTTTGCATTCAGAGCATGTCGTCAGTTTCCTCAAAGCCTATTTATACGAAGAGTGTTGTTGTCCCTCCATATCAAATTAGCGACAAGACAATACAATTTTATTTTCAGAAGCAAAGGCAGGAAGAGAAGAAAAAACCAGAGCTAGAGATGGAAATGAAACATCTGAATTTTCTCAAATTTTTCATTTTTGTAATGGGATGTCCATTGTTCAAAAGGAATTTTAGAGCCAAAGCATTTTGTATCCAGGGAATCACTCAAGGTCCCAAGAAACGATCGCTGTTTATGATAGAGTTTCAAGAGAGGCTCATCTGACTAGGAAAATGCTTTGCTGACGAAGAATTTGCATTTTTTTTTGGCAGAAAAGAATTTGCATTTTCAATAAGTTGTTTTTACATACTTTTACTTTCAGTTCTTCTGTTCTTGCAATATACAAGGCATTTTAATTATGAATTTTGTTTTATTACAGTTCATTTTCCTTTTACCATGTTTAAGTTCTATACATGATTTTCTAGTTAATACAGAAAAGGGAAAAAAATGTTTAATAATTTAGACCCATAAATTAAACAAAGTCTTCATAGGACATTCGATAACAATTCATAGAAGTAACAACAATTTTGACTTAGCTTAAAACTAGTTGAGAACACCATTATTAAAAGCAGCCAAAATCACCAGAAGGAAACCCTAACACACTAACTTAGCGCAGAGCTAGCCCTTTTTTGACTCAAAGTCCAAAGACTACAGATTATTGAAGCTTCTATAACCTTTAAAACTGCACCATTATTTGCTGAGAGAAATTTTATTTTTTGAGATAAGTTAAAGAAATTTTATTTGTACACCAAAAATGTACATCAAAATACTATTGAATTTTAAGATTGCAGTACTTTGTTAATTTATAAACTTGAACCAATGTTTTTTTTTTCTCTTTAAAAAACAAACGTAACTATATATTTTTCTCTGTTCAGTTTTGCCTAAATCCATACACAAGTTATCTCCAACCAACGATATATAATAATAGAAAACATCGGAACTACTGTAATGAAGGCACCATTCCAAATCTTCTTCCTTGCATTTTGATAGGCAATCAAACGTATAAGTTATAACACCTATACCCATCCAGGACGCCTTAACTCTGGGCAATGACAGCTTCTTTGAATAAGCTGACACTTACCCAAGCTTATAAAGTTCTCAGGATATATATAGTTGAATCCTTCAAAATGGATAGGGTAGATCCCACCCATTAAGAGGGGATCGGTCCAATTATAAATTCGGCTACCCATTCATGGAGTATATGGGCCCCGTGGGGAGGCCTCTAACCCGGCATTTTGACATGCATATTGGGTCAAGAGCGCTCCCCTGAGGTTACCCTTTTTAACCTCGTAGAGGCAATGCCGAGTTACATGGCCCTGGCTTAGAGGTCACAACGGCCGGCAGGCTATCGTGTTTAAGCAACGGGATGCCCCACTAAAGCTCAAGAGCATTGCTTGCTTCTCGACCTTGAGGGCAATGTTTACTCGTAATATAGGGCTTTTTAAATATATCAAGTAATTAATAGTTATTCCATGTGGGATGTTCAATATAAAATTGGTAAAACAATCATATATACAAGTTTGTCGGCCGCGCTGGTGTTACGGGCTCCCTTTATTATAGATTTGTCATGATTGATTTAAGGTAGAAAGGTTAACTATGAAGGTTATTTTGTTTTTGTATCATTAGACCTCTATGTTTTGATGATAAAGCAACATGTTTTTCCTAAAGAGATCATAACTAAGTTATTTATATAGCTCTTTGCAGACATTCATGTTTGATTGTTTCTTGGATCTATTGTCATTCGAGAAGTCGGGAGTTGTCAATATAACAATGGATTTTGAACGAAACGTTAGAGAGCAACTATTGAAGGTTGAAGTTAAGTGCTGAATTGAAGTTATTTGAATGGGCTTTTTAATCTTTTATTTAATATGGAGATTGTTATGGAAGGATTTGAAGTTATGGTCTTCTGGAGTTGAAGGATTTGAAGTTATGGTCTTCAATATATTCTCAAACGGCATATATTTTTAAATTAGAGAGTTAATATATATATCCATTTAAATTGGTATTGATTAATTGAAACGTGCATATATATAAATATATAAATTGTTTTTATTTTTTATTTTTTGGGTCTTTTAAGATTTTTAAATATATTAGCAAACGGACGAAATTTGAAATTATTGAGTTTTAATATATAATATCCATTAAAATTGGTAATGATTAATTAAAACGGCCTAATTATATGTGTTTCAATTTCGTTCTTTCTGGTTTGCAATCGAAGGAAAGTATTTTGTTTTATTCAATCAACACTCCTCTATGTAATTGGTAAATTTGGTAATAAGACTGTTTAATTGTACAGTTCTGTGCAGTAGAAACGTTCATTATAAGTACATTCATAATTGGTATCTCTAAATGATAATCAAAACTAAATTATAAGTGATGGCTTTTAGACCTTAAAGGGGATAATCAAAACTAAAACTCTCCCATCTTGAACTATAATCTTTCATCGTTATAGAAAATTCTGCAAGGGACTCTTAATTTTTCTTGTCGATGATAAGTTCAGTTATCTTTCAAAAAAACATAACGAAGCGAAATACAGGAAGAATGATGGGAAGAAAAAAAAATCAAAACAACTCTATATAAAAGTGATACTCAGAACTTTTATATCAGGAATACATGAGTAAATTATATCATAATATCATGCATAACTGCAATGGCACAACTACAAATTCAGCTAATCACTCCAATCTTCATCTTCCTATTTCAGTTGGTCCATCAATCCAAGGAATTAATGTGATTGAGTGGGTGACGCTCAGAATAATAGCCAAATGAAAAGACAAAATCTGGACATCTTCACGTAGCTCACGTAGTTGATTCAAAATACTAAGCAACTTTTCCAACAGGATCTGGAAACATAAAAGTAAATATAAATCATATCAGGAAAAAAAATGATACATACACAACCAAACTTATAAATAGGTAAATAATAAAAAGGATTGGCGCAAGAAACAACAATCTAGTTCACTCACAGAGTTCTGTAATTCAAGTCTTGTATGGCCCTGGTTCTTATGCAGAGAAGCAAGCCGAACTGATTCATGATTGATAAAATCCTCAACACACAACATAGAATGGTCATCAATTACAGCATGTTCCTGATTACAGAGTCAGAACAAACAACTAAATCTCAAAAAGTGTAAATAGATGAATAACGTATAAATGGAAAACCAAAAAATGAAGCGACGGAGAAATAGACCTGAGGAGAAAAATCATAGAGGATTAAGAAACGTGGGAGGGAAAAGCAGAGAGGAAAAAAATCGTTTTTATACAATAGAGGAAGTAAATTACCAAAAAGGGCATCAGGAAAAGGAAAGGAAGAAATTCATGGAGGAGTTTTTTAGTCATCCGAAAAGTATGAAAAGACCAAAAAAAACCAAAAGGAGACACCACATTAGTTCTCAATTTGGCTTTAAGTATCATAGCCACTAAAAATAATATATAGTATATATAATATATCAAAACTGCCAACAATCATTCCCGGATAGCAGAATCCTTCACTGGATTAGGTCGGAAAAAACTCTTCCAAAAAAACAATATAGGGCGTAGACCTGTTCATGGGTCGGGCCGGGCCGGGTTCGGGCCGGGCCTAGCCTTAAGATTAAGGCTATTAGTGTTGTCCAAGCCCGGCCCATTTATAAAACGGGTCTCAAACTTTTGTCCAAGCCCGGCCCATTTATCAAATACTTAGACCAAAGCCCGTTTAAAAGCCCGTCCAAAAGCCCGTCTAATATTTTTTAATAATTATTTTAAAAATTAAATTATATTAATTAATTATATAAATATAATTATAAATATAAAATATGATATGTACTACCTATAATATACTATTCTTATTGATAATAAGATTCTATATATATATAATTCATCTTTTTCTTATTTAAAATACGTTGTACGTATAAATTATATTCAATAAATATTATATATCAACAAATAAAAAATAAAAAACAAGCATAATCCTTAATCGGGCCGGGCTTGGGCTTTTTCTCTTATACCCAAGCCCGGTCCATTTAATAAGCGGGCTTGATATTTTTGTCCAAGCCCATCCAATGGGCTTAAAATTCTTGTCCAAGCCCTTTAAAATATCGGGCGGACTTACAGGTTTGGGCGGGTAGCCCGACCCTTGAACAGCTCTAATAGGGCGCACAATATACAATCCAACCAAAAAAATATATGCTTAAGCTTAAAAGGTTTTCTGTAGAGTTGAATGATGGGAATAAATCATGCACAACATAAGTGTATATTTATACCACCTGCAAGGCTGCAATTCTTGCAGCAACGAAATGTTAATAGACAAAATTCCAACGACAACAAAAGTTCCAAATCCAATTAAGGTAAAATTTCTAAGTGATAAGAACTACTCTAAAAGGTAAACAGAACTCCGACTACTAGGAGATCCTAGAGAGTTTTAATCTAGTTATCAATCTGATTCAATTATCATCAACCGTCATTTTCAAGAGTCAATATTAAATGCTAATCAGTAATCAACCCTGTTGTTTTTTAATTACTTTTTCTTTTCTGAGCTAAGGATTAGAAGAAAAGTACCCATGACAGAAAAGGACAAGTATAATGCTAATTAAAACCTTAAAAGCCAAAAACAGAGCATCAGACCATAAAATTCATTTTGCCCATTTGTCTCATGGTCGAGTATTAATCCACTCTCACTTAGGAACCAGACTGAACATATATATAATAGTAACTTGTGATTTTATCTCCTCACCCAATTCGGGCTTTGAGAACAACTTTAAACTTTAAATCCTTTCCTTGTTCTTGTTCTTATGTACATTTTCAACAATGTTGCTTCTGATTGTTTTCTGTTTGGTTAATGGGAAGGCTTCATATGAAAACAACTGGTACTTGTTTTTTTTTTTTTTTTCTCTAAAAAAAAATTTAGAAAAATATAAAATTGTACGGAACACATATATACAGTGAGACCTAAATCTGAAACTATAAGACTTGAGGTAATATGCATCCATCAATGAAGTCATAGACTCAAGTGCATATGGAAGAATATTAAAATTTAAAAAGTACACGCATCACATGAAATACACCTAAAAGGAACTCTCGGTCATCCCTTTATTTCTTTTGGTTAACTCTAAAAACCCCAACTTTGACAATACACATAAAACACACTTTAATAGTACTTATTAGTAGTAATCACCCGTCCAAGGATGTCGTCCCCATTTAATTTGATAATAATAACTTGAGGTCTGTTTGGTAGGAAGGAAGGAAAAGGTTAAGGAAGAAAATTTCATCTATCCAAAGGTTGAACTACAAAATAACATGTATAATTGTGTATCACAACAAATATTGAATAGAGCAAATTTCCTTCATCACCATTTTCTTTCCTTCCTACCAAACGGACTCTTAAAGGTTAAAGAAAGGTGTGGGCTCGAACCCGGGCTCCTCCCTCCTTCCCTTGTAAATTAAAAATAAATCACTCTGTCTGGTGGCCACCTCCACCTTTACCACCGTTTTCACCATTTCCGGGAGCTTCAGTCCCTGTAAGATTTCCTCCATCAACATTCTGGCTGGAACTAGTACCGCCACCGTCTCCACCATTAGCGCTGTCACTAGCACGGGGGTAAGTCCCGCGGGTTTCAGTTTCGTTCATTCCTCCGATAAAAATAAAGTTTTTCATGGCTTCCTCTAGCAACTCCTTTATTGTTTCCGAGTCAAGATTCTGAGGGTTCAGGTGGTGGTGGTCGTTATTTCCATCTGTTCCTTGGAGGACAACTTCCAGCAAGTCATCCGCCATTTTTTGAATGGCTTGATACTCTGCAAGCACTCTCCTCGTTTCTTGGAGTTCAGTTTCAGCAGCTAGTAGCCTCACTTCCATGCGTATATTCGCCTCTTGCATTACTTCCAATTCAGCTTTCATGTTCTCTAGGATAATGCGTGCTTCCTGGTTTGAACAAGGAAACTATATATATGAATAAATTTTTAGTTAAGAAAAAGGAGGAATACGTCGATCGGACAAAGCTATAGCGAGTTAAATAGACGTTTCGACATGTGGTAATTAAAGACTACAATTATGAAGAGAAATCTCACCATCTTGATTCTTGATGAAGAAAGACTAAACAATACCCCAAAAAGAAAAAAAATGCCGAGTTCGTCGAGAGATTTCGAAAGAATTGAGTGTTGAAATCGCTGCTTCGTACGTTGGCGAGGCTCCAACAAATTAAAACCGGAAGAAAAAGAGGGAGGAATTAAAGGACCGGAAAGGAGGTGTGGGTCTAAAATTTTTAACCTGTATTTATAGAGGGCTTGCGGAGCATGAATCATGATCTCCTCGACTTGTGACATTATTAACAAATTAATTTCCTATTCTGCCAAAAAAAAAACAAATTAATTTCCTAATGCCGCATATTTGAGGAAATTATTAAAATTATACACTGGTCAATGGCAGTTTTTGGATGAATATAAAGCTAACAACTGGTGCATTCTTAAGATTAGATTACATGTATTGTATAAAAAAAAGATTAGGTTCCATGATCGCCCGATATTGTTTTTTATTGGTCACTATCGACCAAATATATTGTTGTTTAATTTTAGGCGCCTATAGCTCTCATTTGTCGTACCCTTTTCTTCTCCGTTCGTTTCCCCTTTACTAATTTATTAATTCAAGTATTCAAGTTTTAAAAATAGAAAGGTTTCTGTCTTCATCATACGCGGTGACGCATTCTAGCTCTGAATATTACTGAAGAATCTTCTTGTCTGAAATCTTCCCCCGAATGATCTGAAATTTGGACAAATTTATCTGGATACCTGGATAACGTAGTTAAATAAAATAAAGTGTTTCAGTCTCGGTTAATTTATATATATATATATATATATATGTATGTATGTATATATCATAAAGACATGAAAATGAGACATGAGGTAAGCAAACCCTAAATGAGATATGAACATGCACCCGATTTATATATTAAGACCATATTAAATTAAGACTTATTATGTCATCTTTGTTTCTTTAATTTCTTTGTCAAAAAAAAATCTCAATAAGAATAACAATTTTCTAAAGATCACCACTATATTATTTTAAGTTCATTGGGCTATTGGTTTTTGGCTTTGATGCTAGTTACCGTGTTGTGTGCTGGTTGTCCCCTTTCTCTCATTAATTAATAAAAATTTCTTCACCTCCTTTCCAAAAAGCAAAAAAAATTAATAAAAAACTTTAGTTACAATAGATTTAAAAAAGTTTTCTTCATCAACAGTTTGGTTCAAGTGATTTGACACTTGTTCCCCTTAATCAAGGTTTCGGGTTCGAGTCTTTTTAGACTTAATTTGTGATTGATGTTAAATTTTGAAAAAACTTGGTATTGTTGTAGAAAAATGTGGTTAAGAGATAAAATGTCTAAAAAGGGTACTAAATAAAAACTTGGTATTGTTGTAGAAAAATGTGGTTAAGAGATAAAATGTCTAAAAAGGGTACTAAATAAAAACTTGGTATTGTTGTAGAAAAATGTGGTTAAGAGATAAAATGTCTAAAAAGGGTACTAAATAAAATAGAAATAGAAAAAATATTCAAGAGAGTTTAGTCATTTAATGTCCAAAAGCACTTTTGAAACGCAAAAGCATCTAAAGATTAGCTTTTGAGGTTGGCTTGGCTTTTGAAGTGAAAATTAGCTTTTGATACAAACCATGACTTATTTGACATTGTGTTTGAGGTGAAAAGTAGCTTTTTTATCTCCAAACTCAATCCCAAACCAAGCTTTAATGGAGAAAACAATTGTTGGGAGAGCTTTACCCCATAGTGTGCCAACAAGGTTAACTTGTAAATATACGAAAGAGTTTTCTTCTTCCACTTGTTTCGGACTAAAAATGTAAATATACCAAAAGAAAGAGTTTTCTTCTTCAACTTGTTTCGGACTAAAAAATAGAGATTGATGAGTTTGATTTCCGGTCCTCTAACTTGACCCAACATCAAAGCCAACTCTAGTTAGTTTACGAGGTAAACATTTTTTACACACTTTTTTTTTTTTAAAGGCAATCAAAGATTTATTAATGTAGAAAGTAAACCAGAAAATAAAATAAATTAGTATGCTGAAGTTACAAAATTATTTTTAATCCTGTGAAAGATCATTAGAAAGAAATACTTGACAAAATAAATAAACAGGAAAAGTAAACAAATTATTAAGGGGCAACGTGAAGTCACTAAAGAATGGGATTTCATTAAACAGTTAAAACAGATCGAGAAGAAATAAAGCTGAATATGCTTTGAGCGAGCAAACAAATTAATTTAATCCCATATTTATGGTTAAAAGGAAACTGTTTTGTTTTTTTAAGTTTCCCTTTCCCCATCTTCTCAATTTTGCTTAACATATGCGGTTTACAAGATTGCTAAAACTACTACGGGGTTTCAACTGTTTAATCAACATTACTACTCCATTATCCTAAAAATCTAACAGAATCAATCAACTAAAATAATTACTGTTTTAATGTTCTATATATTTACATCATTTCATGCTAAATGCTTCATCACCCAATTTGGCATATCTATAATCTATTTCCACTACCACTCCGTTTTTGGCTCTGTAAATTTTCTAAGAATGTTGCCTTTAGCTGATAGCAATTGAATCTTGCAAAAGGCGATTTCCCATATGATTTTTCGCATTTGCCCCAGGAAGCTTGTGTTGTTCCTATTAAGGAAGAATTACCCAATTCTAATTCACACATGCCGAAGAAAACAAAAATGTTTCTTCCTCTGAACCAGACCCATCTTCAATCTTGTGTGAATCAGGAACCAGGGGATTATTTATGGAGATCATCCATTGGGCTGGACTCCTAATCATTATGGCAATTGTCCTTTACCGGCACATTGTTAACATAAGTTTCATGTATCCACCACCCCTTCTCGAGACCAACCAACTCGTTAACAATATCAAACATCAATATCTCAGACTCGAATTTGGTAATAAAAAAGGGATGTCAACATCACATTCGGACATTCCATGGACGATTATGCAGAAATTACATACTACAATCTCATCGCAGGCTTCATTTATTATAAACAAAAGAGCAAAGCAAGCAACAATTTGGTTGCAGGGGCTAATGCAATGAGATTTTTCGTGCGTCAAAAGGAACATAGTAGGGTGCACTTAGATTTTAAAAGTGTAGGATTAGAAACCGGAAACCGGGTTTGGAAGATCAAGTGATTGAGGAGATAAACAAGGAAGTTAAAAATGGAGTCCTACATTTCTCATTGGAGTTAGTGGTTGAAGCTGAATTTCAGAAATGGAGAAAAATATGGTTAGGTTTACACTAATAGATTTAGAAGATATTGTTGGGATTTAATGGCAGGGATTGATAGGGTAGTAGGGAAAGGCAGGTTAATTCATGTCATGGCTGTATGTGATTGAATATATATAAGTCACTTTTCTCTTCCTTTTTATTCATTTGATTTGATTTGTTTTTTTTTTTTGTATTGTTGT
Source organism: Corchorus olitorius (assembly GCA_001974825.2). Taxonomy (NCBI): domain Eukaryota; kingdom Viridiplantae; phylum Streptophyta; class Magnoliopsida; order Malvales; family Malvaceae; genus Corchorus; species Corchorus olitorius. Next base: position 1,105 of record AWUE01013892.1, on the reverse strand, counting down.
TAGATATTGATGATTAAATGATAGAATGGCGCGATGGAAATGGTACAAAATCCATCATTGAACATGTTTGTACACTAATTTACATTTGGGATAAATTAGGAATTGGGGTTTAAATTTGATTAAATTAGGACTATCCTAATCCAATTAGGATTTGACAAAACCTTTTACTCATGCCCCAGAACCCAAACCATCCTATAAAATTACTTGGAAAATTATTGTAGTTTTTGTATGCATTAAAACCTTGTCACCCCAAGCTTGGATGACGCTGTTGGAAATTGCAATCACCCCTAGGTAACATTTTTTAGAATTTTGGCCACCCCATGTTAGGGTGGTGCTGTTGGAAATTTTGATCACCCCAAGTTAGGGTGTGTTGACTCCATGTAATTTTTGATGATTACAAAACATTCCTCCTTGATATTTAATTAAGTCTAATTAAGTGTGTAGGCTTCAAAGAATATCTCTTTATCTCAAATTGGAGCACAAATAATCTTTGGAGAAGCGCTTAGAAAGGAATTCTTGAAGAAATTCTCAAGGAAATTAAGTATTCAAAGATTGGAATAAAATGAAGTTTTAATCGAGTAATGTTGAAACATGAAACTTGAGTTTTCATCGATTAATACTGCATCCGTACATGCTGTCAACACTGCCACTTTTCTAAGTGAAGACTTGGTGAAGGCTTGGAGTTTTAATCGATGAATGTTGGAGTTAAAACTGAAGTATTCATCGATTAATACTTTCCTGACAGTGTCAGTCTCACTACATGACAAAAAAACAGCTAGTTTGAAAAAGTGGAAAAAGTGCTATAACGGTTAGAAAAGAGCTCCAACGGCTAGAAACTTGTGAGATGGTATATATACACATCATTAAAGCCTTTTGAAGTGATCCAAGAGTGAGATTATTCATTGTTCATCATTATTGAAGCCAAGAAGTCATTTTTTCTCTTTGTTCTTCATTCCTACTAGTTTTTAAGAGAAAATTTGTATTTGAGCTAAAATTTGTACTTGGGATCTTTGGGAGATCATTGTACTTCTTTATTCATCTTTTCTTGGGGTAGAAACAAGTTAGGATCAACTTGTTTTGAAAAATTAGAGCTTGGGGGAGAGCT
>AWUE01013889.1:0-16708 GCA_001974825.2 Corchorus olitorius | reverse complement strand
ATATACATAATAGATCGAGCAAAAGAAAATAAATCAATCAAAATAAATTATAGAAAACTTACATGTGAACTCAAAATCCAGAACTCTGATATACTCTATTCTTATCATTAAGATAATATTATTGATAATAACCGAGAAAAATGAATCTTAGTAGGATCTTAATTAAATTTTGTATGTTTTCTAGAATGATTTGATAAATCTCTTGATATAGTGATTAGATACCCCATACTGATCAATGCCCACCTTGGTAAATTAATTCACGATCGTTAACTTTTATTAAGACATCATCATGGAAGTATATATATATTATGAGGTCAATGGTCAGTTGTAACAACAACTTATGTTTTGATGGGATTTTTGGTACAAAAATGTGTTATCAACGTAATTGCTTTGTAGGTACATGATTATTATAATTGAAAGCAATTAATTAATATGACAAGGCTCTTTGTATAATTAAAGCCATGTTTTTTTAGATCATTTAAGGCCATGCTTTATAGTATACGCTAAAGTAATTAAATAACCTTATAGCTATCGGCATCTGGTAAAAAGTTTCGAGAAACCAATGATTTATAAATAGTTAACTTAATGAATAGCTGCAAAAAATACAAATTCTTACATTCAATGGTAAATTTTACAATTTGCATTAATATATATCTATATTTATATTTATACCTTACTAATAAAGTTATCTCCAAACTGTTATATGCTCGATATTTACCTTTTATCATGCTGACATTTGTCCAAAGGTGATTAATTAGAAGAAAACCAATATATATTATTATATATATTTGGAATTCCAGATAATATTTAGAACATTGAATTATAATCAAAGTAAAACTTCATTTCTTTTTTCCATTTTCCAGTAGATAATTATTTGAATAGACATTAAAATTCTAACAATATTACCTTTCATTTAACTTAATTGCTACATAAGATAAAATTTGACTTAGAATTGAAAATACTAAATTCTAAGCATAAATAAAAAAAAAAACCTAACACGAATGCACGGGGATAATATCTAGTGATAATAATTAATGTATAGATACATACCCATAAAATTCGCTATTAAGTCATAGTATAGTGACAAATCCAGTTTTAATTAATAATCAGTAAATCACATCTTGTCATATGGAGTCGATTAATGTTTACGCTTGCACATTTCTTTGCAGTGCATTAACGTATATCAATCAACCCCTCGAATAACAAAACACACTATATTCCTTTTCGTACAAGGAAAGTAAAGAAAAAAATCTTTACTCAAACTCGAGATCTTTCTTGTGAGTGAATTCCGATCTTGTTAAATCATTTCAGAGACCACGGAATCAAAAATTATTATTATATGTTATTTTTTAGTACATATTATTATATGCTATTTCCCCTCATGCAATATATTACATCCATATAGTACTTTTCCCCTTTGCATATATGAAAAAATTTTATGATCAAATTAAGCTCAAAAGAAGAAAACATGAGTATCTCTAGAAACAGAAAAAATAAAAAAGTAGGTTGAGTAAATATTTTTATATACTTACAATGTGGCCAAAGCGGGCAAAGAAATCTAGTAAAGTAGTACTAGGTTGCTGGCCATAAGTAGGGCATAAAAGTCCCTCCCATACTGTGTCTCTTTCCATCTCACCCATTAATTATTTTTAAATGTAAAGATACCTAAAGTTAGTTGGCCGCACGGGCTTAATCTTAGCCATATATAAAATCCAAACCCTAATATATACCATCAAAAATTGCTTTTTCCATCATCACATTTTTATCATAAATATGCCATCATGTCTTAGGCAGAGTTTGGGGCCATATAATTTTTTTTCTTTTTAAAAGATGGGATTTTGATGAAATGATAATTTTGGACATGCATGTTAATTTTTGTTCAATTTGTGGGAAACAATATGACCCTTTTCTTTAATCTTTGGTATTTGATTCAAATTCAATCATAACATCTTTTTCTCTTTTTTCTTTTTCTTTTTCAAATTCAAATAAAGTTATCATTATTAAAGAGAAAAGGAGAATTGTACAAAAATGATATGATATATATATGATAACCAAAAAATCACCAAGTCAAAGTCCCAAAAAACTTCCATTTTAGACAGGGATTAGTCTGCAAAGTATAGCTGGTTTCATTTGAGAGACTCCATTTGTCTTAGGGTAAATCAATATTCTAAATTACTGATGAGTTGTGGATTTAAATTTGAAAGTTTTCACATATATGAAATGCTTGACAACTTTGTGTTGACAGTGAGTTGATGTCACTCAAATTCTCAGAAACCAACCAAGGCCGGCCAAATTAACTTATACGAAAGAGCCAGCAATTATAAGATCAGTACTATATATTGAGAACCATATATATCTTTAAATTTCCTTTATTCTCTTCATTCTCTATCTGTTTACTCGGTGCATTGATTAATCTTTAAGTATAGCTTTCTATTTGCCTTTATTAGCAGAGATATAAGATACATTTTTTGAAGATTAATCCAAAGTGAAGAGATTACCAACCTTCCAAGATTTTTATCAACTTAATTAATAAATGAAACTATTTAAAAAATGACAATTTGATAATTTGATTTATATTTTAAATAATTTCATCCGTGTACTTTGATATTTATAACAATGTAGTCCTTTTAGTACGTTGACACTGACATGGTATACATATATGCAGAGCAAATCAACACCACGTCAATGGTATTTGGTCACATCAGCACCACGTCAATGCTAACGCAACAGCCTTAGTGTCATGGTCATCCCCAGTGAGCGATGAGCATGAGTTTCACTTGGGATATAAATGTTTACACTACTTAAAGTTATAAGCCATTTTTTGCGGGCAAAACCGTGAGACCAATTGAGTCGGAATCCAATTGGCAAAAACGGATAATACCTCAGCAATGAAGTGAAAGCATGAATAGATGCCATGCACCCGAAAAGAGTACCTTCGGGCACATGTATGTGTATGATGTATCATATGTATGCTACCATAGGTCCATAGCCCATAGCATTGAATAGAATCATGGTTTTCGATCAAAGTATATAATATATATCAATGCCAAAAATATTGAAAGTATTGCACCATCTGATTGTTCCCATTTCTCTTTTGTCGATTTCCTTTACTTTTTTACAGCATAAGCTTTCCAAATCTCAAAGAACGAATGTTGTTGCACACCTTTCATATTTGAACATATATATATCACCGAAAGGTGTTTTCGAAAGAAGCAGTAAGATTCTTTGCACATTTTTTATTTATTAAACTAGAAAATTTAAAGAAAGAAATTTAAGTTGCACCATGATTTTTATATTTTGTCATGTTTGCAAACATGGAAACAGCTTCCCTTCATTGTAATTTACAATTTTGGATGTAAATGGAATTAATGCTTTGCATGCAATCCAGCTATTATATGAAATCATCATATTATTATGTCCAAGAATATTTCTTGTGCTCCCAAATATCAAATGCTTTTGTCTAGCCTAATTTCTATATAAATAAATACTTCATTATGATCAATTGAACTAATTAAACTACATTTAATCGGACCGGACACACTAATTTGTTATTATGACTAAATTGCATAAAAACAATGACAAAATGACAGAGAAATCTGTTCTTATCCGATATATTGGTGAAAATTTTAACCCTCAATCATCAAACAGCTTAGAATAAAGGGTTTTTTTTTTCTTCCTTTCTCTTGAATGAATCTTTTGTAAGGTCACCTAAATGACAACTGGTTTAGTCTGTTTTACATGGATGGTTATTTTTCCAGAAGAGGTGGTTTCTGATTGATCAGAGACCTTAATGAAACTGTGCTCACAGAGTAACTAAAGGATAAACTCAAGATATATCAAACTCAAATAGAAACAAATTATTGAGAACATCCAATATATAATAGTTCATGGCAGAGAGCTGCAGAGTTTAAGAATATCCACTATATATAATTACTCATTCATCATAGAATTTCCACAGCTCTACTATATCTTTGATGGCATTGCCCTTTAAAAAAAATTGACATATTCAAAGTCTTGTCTGATTGTTTTTGTGACATACTCCATTAAAGTTGTACCTTTCCACTCAAGTTATATATATTATGCCATTTTCATGGTGCATTAAAAAAACAAGATTAAAGTATCAGATCACAGAGGATGCTGCAGAGTCTGTATGGATAAAAGTCCCATATTTCGGGTGGGATTTTTTGTTTGCTTGTTTCTTTCATTTTCTTCTTTATTATAAGCTGATCAACTGATTAGAGATTCTGCTTCAGTGTATACTAATTCGCGGTCAATGGTCATGCTATATCATAAATTGAATGACAAAGAAGGCATAATTTGTTGTGTGTCTCCCTTGAGTTTTATTAGTTTTTTTAATCATGTTTATTTTCAGAATCTTCTGCTAAATGTGAAAGGGGACCCTTTTTCTTGCAGCAGAAGAAATTGCTTATTATATCTTACTTGAGTTAATAATGATATAAAATCTGCTTTGTCTTGAAACCAAACCACAGGTTAAAATTCACTTGGAAAACCAAATTAGTAAAATTAACAGTTAATTAAGGTAATTATTGATTTTGTTCATCATGACAGATTGACAGTTTTGATGTTGAGACACACTAATGAATATACTCAATGGAAGAAGATTGATGATAATATCATTATCTGTAGAAAAGAAGGAAACTAATGGATTCTGATTAATAAGATGATGGTGAAGAGGGATAATAATCATGATTAAATGTAATCAAATCCCATATTTGACAATGACAAGGACAAAGTTTAGTGGAAGACGTAAGACTGCGAAAATGATATTAATCATGGATGATTTTATCTGTTAATCAATTTTCCTAAATGCCAATCTTATCATTAACTTGTTCTTTAAGGTACTGTGCCATTAGCTGATATTTAACATATAGTAATTTGTATAATTTTCCATATAATGACAAATTAAGATATCCAAATCAAGCAGAAGTGAAATTATAAACTTCTGGTGCTATATATTGATGAGATTGCTCTGCCAAAAAGGAATATATATATCAGTAAAAATCTATCTGCCAAATATGTATCCTAGGTGTAAGATGGAATCATGCAAGAGGCCTAAACCATGACTTTTCGGCTAAGTAAAAAGCTGGGTTACTTGATGAGCAATAGCCAATAGGCATATAGCAAAAGAATGATGAAAACAGGCTGTTGAAGAAGATAATGAGAAGTTGATTTTTTTCAGCTGCAACTTTTTAGACTTCTCAGAAGTATTTGAGATAATGAAATTCATCAAAAAATGATTCATGCTTCGCTATTGTCTCGTCTTGATTTGATTGAATTATCAAAAGTTTAGGAGCCTATATAAGCTCATGTCATCTCAACTCTGTTACAATTAATGAACTGGGATTTTGATGAAAATATCAGATCCCATATATACCTGAAATTATCTATAAAGCGCTATAGTAGCTACATGATGAACTTTTGCTTGAATAATTGAAAATGGAAGTTAAATTTAAGGATAATTGCTTGAAAAATCCTGTCTCATTAAGCATAAAGCATTGCAGAGATCTGGAATGAGCGGGATGGGATTATGGAAAAGGAAAGGATTACATTCCATTTCAACCTCATATTCATGAGTAGAAAAAAAAAAGCATTGCAGAGATGTATATTAATTTGGTGTTAAAATTTTGAGTAAGACTATAACTGATATGCCAGGTATCAGTAAAAAGCAATATATGACTATGGGTAATTATTTGATACACCGGAGGTGTAAATTTTGGACTCCACAAGCGGGTTGTGGAGTTGACACATGTCCATTTTTTGAATTAATTAAGTTTTAAATTTTTCAATCTAGTCCTTAAAGGACACATGTCACCCTTCAGGACCCGCTTGTGTAGTCTGCTAAACTCCACCGTCGGTGTATTGTATAATTTGCCTATGACTATTATAAGTAATTCTATATAGTACTAATAGGTAAAAAAAAAAAATCAGCTACATGAGTATTCGCTATATGATCACTTTTCTGTTTTTTTATCACAAAATTTGTTGGTTGCTATGGTTTTTTCCTAATTTATTTTCTTCTTTATTTTAAGAACACTGTTGAAAGTTTTCAAACAAAGGCAGGTGGATGTTGATCCCATTGTGCTATTATAAATATTTTTTTAAGAAAAATATTAATACTAATTATTCTTACATTATTATATTTATTATTTATTGCTCTATTTTTTTTATTAATAAGATTCCTTCCTCTGTCTTATTCAACTACTCGTTTCCTTGTCAATCCATAGATCAATCCCTACAGAAAGCCAAAAGCTTACCTCATTGATTTAGGGGCTGCTTGTCTGCTATTGAAATTCTTTTCATTTCTCTCTTTTCCTTTTTCTTCCATTAAATGGGGAAACTTTTGAATGCCTATTAGTATTATAATACTAAACTATACAAAAACTCTTCAACACCCATCTAAACATTTTTACAAGCTAATTAAGCCAAATAATTTTTATTTTAATCTAAAGCTAGCATTACTTTTTTTTGGGGTATATAATATAGTTGAGGTTAGGTTTGAATTATAGTCATTAAAATTAATTAATTAGAGCAATTTTTATACAATATTAGGCCAAGCAACTTTTACCTTAGGTTCCCATTGGGAGCACGCTTTTCTCTACACCGCAAGACTTATAGTTGCAAACTGAAGTTGTAGTCCATTGTTCTATGAGGACACATAAAATTTAGGGTTTGAACTTAGAACTTTTGATGAAATTCATTAATCTTTCTTAATCAATTTGTTAGTTTTTATATGGATGGTTTCTTTTGCCAATAAATATTTCTATTATTATTCCATCAAGGCAAAGGTGAAAAAGAAAAAAGGGAAAACTAAAGGAGTTATGGTACTATATAATAATTTCTTGTTTGTCCAGACTAGCACGTTTGGACCACACAATGTTTGACGCAGTGATATATGTATAAACTACATTAATGTTCTCAGAAAATATTGGGTCGAATCCTAGATTATTAATACAGTAATAATTAATTGAGTTGAGATGCTGAGCCAATGATTAATTATTTAACAATATAGTATTATAATGAATTATATAAATATATATATATATATATATGAATGATCTATTGATCAATCTTGCACCAACCTTTGCTTTCAATTTTTTAAATTTCTTCTTTTGTTTTCTAGTGTCTTTCATTTTTAAATTACATTAGTTTATAGAACTCATCAACCCATTTTTACTAAATTAATATACTGTATAATGGTAAACACCCGAGTATTTGTCTTAACTGATAAATGTATAATCTACGAATATCTTGAAAATCTTTAACTTCAAATTTCATTGTAAATGACGTTTGTTCAATATTATGTTGTTGTTAAAAATTATTTTAAAGAATAAAAATAGCAAAAATACATCCGAATTTCAAAATTATATACTTATACTATACTTTCCTTTGGTTAGAAAAGTAGAGAGGGCATAGAATTTCCATGCATCTTCAAGTCACTTGAAAATATCTATTGAGGATGTCGTGTGTATATAAGCACCTCAAACAATCCCATTTCTCCACCTACTCTTCTCTATCTCTCTTATACTTTATTATAGTTTCTTAAAATTTACATATATATATATATACTATAATGCTGCTAGATCTTGACTATCTCTTCATCTCTTTTTCCTAAGTTTTTCTCTCCATTTCCTTCTTTGAACATTCTTTCAAAATTTCACCCCAAACCTTTCAAACCTTTTTTTTTCTTCTTTTGTTTTGGGTTTTCTTCAATATTTGTCAACTTTGTTCAACTAATTAATTTGTTGAAGACCCCCAAAAAAATGACCCACACAAATTGAAACAGCCATGAAATGTAGCAAGTAAGAAAAGTAGTGGTTGGGAAGTGTTTTGTTCATGATTTAAAACAAAAACATGTTTAGTTTACTTTAATTGTGTTTTATATCTCATTTTTGGCTAATTTTCACATTGCCCTTTTTCAGCTGGTTTTGTTAAGGAACCGTATATTCTACTTAGGGTTCTCCTTTTGACCGTACATCCATTTGTTTTATGCCACGTTATATAAATGCTTATATATATGGAAGACACACAAAAGCCCATTTGCTCTCTTTTTTTTCTTTTTTCTTTTTTCTTTTCCTGCAAAATTTCACATATTGATCCCCTTCTGATTAAGGATTATAAACAGTCATTTGTTGCTGCTGCAGCATCATCAAGATTCACATGCAAATATATGGTACGGCCACCGCGATTTCTTTGCCATAGCTTTTTCCTTTGAGCATGAGAATCTTGATGATGCTGCATCGGCCATCAATGGCTAACAGCACATCATACCCATACAAAATCTTCATAGATCTTGATTGTCCTTCTTTTGCAGTTAGTACAAAAAGGTGAACTCTTCTTAATCTTAATGTCTTTTAATTGTTTTTTCCTTTAAATAGAATGTAAAATACAAAATTTCTTTTTGATAAGGAAATAGGAATGTTCTTGCAGATCTTTTCAGGTGATGATATTCTTGTTTTGCTTTATGTATCTGCAAAAAGCTGAATTTTCCCTGTTGTTGATTAATTTCTCTTTTTCCAGTACATAATGATCAGATATGTAATTATCAAACACATATGGGCTATTTTCAGTTTGAAGAAATTAAGGTTAGTATATATATGAAACTCTATAGCTTTCTATTGTCTAGATTCCAGCTAGTATTTCTTTTCTGTCCGTGCGATATGAATAGTATTTCTTTTTGTGTTTTTATCTTTGTTAGGGTTTTGGGATTTAGGGTTTTGTTATTGGGTTAATGCTATATTTATAATTTTCTTTCCATTTTTTGTGAATTTTTTTTAATACTACTACTTATATAAATGATCTCTTCTTTAAATTGCTCATACTAATAAGAAACTGAAATGGGTGTACCTCTCAATATTGTGTCTGAGGTTTGGATTGGTCAATTTCTTGCAAAACCCATTTCCAATCATCATGGAGCAAGCAATTAATGTAGGTTGTAAGTATCCTGCAAATTTGTTCTGGGCATGCAGTGTCTCTCACAATTTAATCTTTTTAATTGTTTTTAATATAATCTTTTAAGTACTGTTAAATTTCCATTGCTCATCCTCAATTTTAAATTGTTTCCACTGCACATATGCTTTAATTTGATTTGCATCAAAAAATTTTATTTTGAAAAGCGATATGAATCAGTGTACTCAACCAATATGAAAAACTCAAATTATAATTTGTTAAGAATTTATTGAAATATAATGAATTTAGAATGAATTCATGTGTATTTGATATGGCTATTTCAAATAAATGTTCTTTTATTCTCGAAACCTTTTTCTATTTTACAGTATAATGAATATTGCACTTGATTAATCAAATTTATACTTTTTTTATTTCATCTACACATAGCTAGCAATGTTATGCATTGATCATCCAATGAATGGAAAATTTATGATCTTTTGTGTTTTTCTTTTTTAATATTAATTCCTATATATATGTTGACATTTCCAAACCTATGTGTTCTTAACTTCTTATATGTTTCAGATTGGGATTAATATCCAGGTTAGGCATCTCAATCCATGTTTCTTGTCGTTCTTTAAGGAATCTATATCTACCAAAAATGATAAAGTAGTATTTGTTTTCATAATTATGCACATGGAAAAAATTGGGGAAACTATAATATATATATAGCCATTAATAATGTAAGATACCCTTTGTTTGTGGCTGGTTTGAGGGACATATTAGACAGGCAAAATTCCTGGCTGAAGGTCTCACATGCAAAACAAAAGAAAAAACAAAAAATACATACAGCATTAGCTGTAACTCAGCAAAATGGGGAATCAATATGATTCTAAATGACAAAATTTCACTTGCATTATTATTCAATTTGTGCATGATTATACATGGGGTCATCAGGGTAAAATCATTTGATGGACTGTTGGGAATATATAGGCAGATCACCATTCATGACTAAGAATCAAATTATAAATTTCTCCTCTTCTTTCTTTTTTTCCTTTTTTTTTCCTTTTGATCTCCTCTTCTTTTTTTCCTTTTACGGTTGTTTCTGGCTAGATTACTTTTTTTTCCTTGTAATTATAGAACTTTTGATATTAGTTGCAATTAATCTTTCCATTGGAGATCAATTGCTGCTGTGGAAACTTGGTTAAGGAACTAAACTAGTATTGTGTGATGTGATATATGGTATCAAAGGCTAAGTAGTTTTCTTAGCTTATCAGCCATGGGTTTTTGAGGAAGAATCTTAAGCCATATCATGTGGGGGCAATTAGTGACAAAAGCTGTTATGTCATTTCGACAAGTGAAAAGAAAGTGTGATGAATCATTCCTTCTTGCAAAACCCGTCCACACTACTCAAAAAAAAAAAGTTGTACGAACATGATCATAGCAAATCAATAATCTTACTCATATATATGTTGTATGAAAATGAATCATACATTTATGATTTATGTGTATTTGGATCTTTCATTTTCCTTGGAGCAAGGCTTTAAATATTGATTGCAGCAATTTAAGTTATTGTTTTATGTACCCAAAAAAATTAAGTCATTGTTTCAAGTATATATGAATCCGAGTTCCAAAAACCTATAGGCCACAGCTTTTGCAGGAGAAATCAAAATATTTGCTTGGACAAAAACAATATGAATATATGTGCATTAATTTGCTGCTATAACAAAATTAATCTCTGACAGCTAAGTACATATATACAGCAACAATGGCTAATCAACCATGTGGGGTTTTGGGAGATATTATTGCTGTCCATTTTCATATATGCTTTAAAACTTTCATATGTCAGTTGAATTATCATCATCATCATCATCATCATCATAGCAATCTCATTCTCCATATAGCTGAGTGAAATGAAATTGAATAAAGTGATTAATGAAAGTTAATGTGAATTACTTAGCTTTGTTTTAATTTGCCTTTCAAAAAAAAAATGAATTACTTAGCCTTAACTTTTTTTATTGAATCTGGTGCAGTTGGTTCTTTTTCTTTTTTTCTGAAAGGGCTCTTTTTTTCCTCCCGTTTGAATAATAATAATAATGAGAGGGGTATCCCGCGCTTGCGCTACGGGGAATTTTAATGTGATTACTTGTTTATATCCTATTATTTGTTTTACAAGTGTTTACTTGTTTCCACACCTAGTAATGTAATATATATCATCCATAATATATCCTTCAAAAATAAATCCTTTAAAAAAATACATTCTTAAATATAATTCAAAAATAAATCCTAGAGATGCAAGTGGATAGTAGTTAATAGGGTACACAGCACTACCCGACCTGATTAAGTAGGGTTAGGGTATTGTATAATCGGGTTAGGGTAGGGTACGGGTAGTAGTTTTCGTGCCGATGACGGGTTCAGGTAGGGTTCGTGTAGTGACCTTAGGGTACCCACTACCCGAATCCGGTTATTTATTAATTATTTTAATATTATAATTTTATTTATATATTACATTTTTACTTAAAAACTACTCATAATCAATCTAATTAAAATTTGTTATTATCATATGAGTCAATTTTTAATTTTTTTTTTACTCTGTAAATATGTGAACGTGCTTTTTGTGGGTTTAAATATAATAAATATGATTTATGTATATGATTTATGAGGTTATAGAGAGATGGAATACAAATCGATTCGGCGTAACTGCATGTGAGAAATGACTAAAACAGGGCGATAAGGTCGTCTCATGTTAAAAGTTAGAAGGAGCATTTAGTAATTTCACCTGGTACAAAAATAATAGGTAAGATATATTAATTAAGCTGCAAGGGACCTGTTTAGTCAATTTTGCTTATTATAATTTCAGAATATATGTTCCAAATGCTGCATATACTTAGCACAACATTAATTATAGAATTGGTCAAGATTTCCTTCATATATAGTTTAAATTATGATAGTTTCATAGTTATAATTGTATATAAAACATTTAAATTTGTGAGAGAGCTATCTCCTATTGTGTAGCCCATTTCAATATCATGTTCATGATCAGTAGAAAAAAATAAACATTTAAATTTGTGCCTAACTTTTTTAGAAAATGGGAAGTGAAGACTTTTGTTGAAAAAAGTTCAAATTGTGTAGCCCATTTCAATATCATATTCATGATCAGTAGAAAAAAATAAACATTTAAATTTGTGCCTAACTTTTTAGAAAATGGGAAGTAAAGACTTTTGTTGAAAAAAGTTCAAGCTCCTTCAATTATTTCCTTGCTGCTTTGTTTTTTTTTTTTTTTCATTACAAATGGGGAAGGGGAAGGGAGGGCAAGGGTTTGAACCCCTACCCTCCATATGAACTTTTTGTGGTTACTTCTAGTTGTACTTTTTTGGCCAAAACTTCTAGTTTTACTAGCTACTACTATATGTTGAATATTCCTATGAGGAAATCTTCAAAGAAACTTCTAGAATTCAAGACCTTTTTTTAAAGGCAAATGGATCTATTGAGCAGCAAGAACAAGTTCAACTGCAACAGCAGCCAAAAGAAATTAAACAGACCAAAACAAATCCAAAACATACAAATACAGGACAATCCAGCCAACAATTGAAGACACTCTACTAATTTCTCAAACAATAATATCCGGAAAACTAAGTCCTCAGTTTATTAACACGCGAAAGTCACCAAAACGGTTGTAAGAAGGAGTCTCCCTAGATCCTGTTTGTATTTGTGAGGGGTGGGTGTACTCGTTTTTCTTCTTGAGGATTTTTCCCATCGAATTTTTACTCTTGAAGGTTTTAACAAGGCACTCCTATATATGTACCCCCTCGTTTTTTAATTAATATATTGCCTTTCAAAAAAATAAAAAGAACAAGAACCACTTCCCCAGCCCAAGCAAATCTGGCACCCAACAATAAATAAAATTGTTATAAACAGTCAATGAATAAGTTGTTATAAACAGTAAATGAAATTTATTAAAGGGAGACAAATTAATTAACAACGAGTTGATGATCAGTTCGCGCTGACACGTCGAGTATTTTTGATTTGTGGCTAGCAAATCATTTTAGTTAGAGTTTTTTTTTTTCTCGGTTCTTATGATATATGTGAGTAGATGGTTAGCAAATTCGATATATGTGAGTAGATGGTTAGCAAATTCGATATTTGGAGCAGATCTTATAATTGAAGAACTAATCTGGCAAAGTAAAATAGTAGTGTCTTAAAACATGTTGTTGTAGAAAATAAAAGTTTTTGTAATTGGTGTCATGTTGTTTCCCCTTTTTTAGAAATGTTATCGCTTAATTTATCGAATAAAGATAGAATAATATATTGCAATATAAGCATGGAGAAAAAACATCATTTTCATGAATTTATGAGTCTATAATCATTCTTTTTTTTTTTGAAAAATAAGACGATAATCATTCTATTTGAACATGAAATGTATAATAATACATTTTCTATGAAAAAATTTCAATGCTGCATTCATGGAATAAACTTGCTTTTAAAATCATAATTAGTTGTGTTCACATTCACCTTTAGTAAAAGACCAAAAAGTAGAGTTATTCATCTCAACATTAATCAAAATTTAGGGCCTTAAAGTAATTTGGTCGGTGGAAAAAGACTAAAATTCTCAATAATTTATCCTCTCATTAACCCAAACATGGGATCAAATAGTAAATTCATTCAAGCAATAATGTTAAGATGAATAGTATGTTTTGGTAATTAACCAAGTGAGAAAAGACAGAAAATGACAAAAAAAAGTTCAAACCAAGCCTCCTCATCGATCCTCAAGATTTCTCAAAAGGGGCCTTTAGTAATTTCATTGGTGTTTCAAATAATATGTAGTATATATATTACAGATCAATTATTGAATCTATAGTAGAAAAAAAAATGGGCCAATTTTTCTGTAGGCAAAAAGGAAAATGGCTTGGCAATGGCATATATTCATGAATTTATAATGAATCCCTTGCGACTTTAGTTTTATTTGATGGTGATATATGCAAACTTAATTTCTTGATGTATATATAGTCCTTCCTATTGCCTTTATGCAGCTTTTTCCAATATCTAAAATGCTATGCTATTTATATCAAATTTAAGAAAATTACAATGGTCCCCCTTCCTCTCCCTCTCCTTTTCATATATACATACACATGCATTATCATTATACCCTTTAATTTAATTACCTACTAGCTTGCACCACCAGCTTCGATCCAACCCAATTCCATTATTTCTGTTAAAGGGCTTAATTACAGTTCACTCGTGAGTGTCGTATATATACCACATTTTCGATCCAACCCAATTCTATTATCTCTGTTCAAGGGTTTAATTACAGTTCACACATGAGCGTCGTATATATACCACATTAAAAAGGATAGATGGTAAAAAATGACACACATAAAGAAATTATTACCTTAAACTTTGGGCTTAAAGGATAGACTGTAAAAAATGACACATATAAAGAAACTATTAAAGAGGATAGTTGGTAAAAAATGACACACATAAAGAAACTATTACCTTAAACTTAAACAAGGCTGATAATGTTGGGCTTTGGAGAGACTCGGGCCCTGTCTGCTTTAACAAGAAGCACCGAGCAGTCCATATACATGTCAGACATCAACCTGAACCCAAAAGTTAGACTAATGATTTTTTGGGTTTTTCATGTATATAAGCTACTCTAACAACCCATCTATTCATGATGTGGGATGTTCCCTCACATGGAAATCCTTAACAGATAAATAGTTATAATTTGTTGTGTAAACAAGAATCTTAACTAGTACATTAAGATTTTCCTACCTATCGATTCCCATTGAAGTAATATACATTCAAGATTAGCACTACATATATTGGTAGAATCGATTCCAGCTCATTAATTTATCATTGGTGTGAATAAACTTATTATTTGAGTCATCAACCCCCTGTTATTTAGGATTATGTAGTCGGGCTGTTTTTCTGACCGTGAACCAACCGTCGGTCGAAGGGGGCCACACTGGAAATTCAATATTGGTCCCCAAGGCAGTCCTTGATGATAGCAAAAGAGTAGTACTATGGTTGTCCCCCACATTTGAAAGGAAAAAAAAAATACAGTGGCAGATTGAAATGAGATGAGAATTGAATGATCATTACCATTTTACATTGTACGTTCCAATTTAAACCACAGAAAAAGGTTTAAAATGACAGACAGCAGCTTTGTATAGGATTTTATGTCATGAAAGTACTTTTTCTTTTTAATTTGTTGTGATAATGCTTTATGTTATAAATGTTGCATTAATCAGTTCAAGCTTTTGCCTATGAGTTTTCTACTAGTTTGATTTAGGTTACTCATTCATATCTCTGTTTTGATTAATAAAGATTATGAGGTGAAGTTGAAGTTATAATCTATTGATTGATCATCCCTCAGTGAATAAAATTTAGGTTGCGTTTGGTTCGTGAAATGTAGTGGGAAAGTGTGGTAAGTTAGATAGAGAGAATAATTTTCCCATGTTTGATTGGTGGAATCTAATTTTAGGTGGGAATGTCATTTCCACCACTTTCCCACTTGGATGGGAAAGTGGTGGGAATGATATTCCCACCTAAAAAAATGGGAAAGTTAACTTTCCCAAGAAAGTATTACTATTTTTATCTTTACTTTTCTCTTATACCCTCAAATTTTAATGACTATTCTCTTATACTCTCAAATTTTAATGCCTTATTAACTATTTAACCTTACCAAATTTTTGGAATGTAAGTTTGGGGGTAAGGTTGTACTTTTCACACTTTGGGAATGTCTGATTCTGACGTTAACCAAACATGATAATCTGATTCCCACAAAAACAAAAAATATACACTTTTCGACTAAAATAGCATTCCCAGGAAAGAGATGGGAATGACATTCCCACATGATATCTAAGATACCACGAACTAAACATAACCTAGAGATTTCAAGTTCGAATTCTGAAAATTGCGAACTACTCATGAGATTTATGGAAAATGGATTGTGTAGCTTGGTACTATAATTATGTAAGTTTTTTTTTTATATGAGACTCTAGCAGCCCTCAAACCCTTGCTCTTTTGATCTAAATGTAATCATTTAACCACCAAAACAAGAGGAGGACATGTAAGTTTGATAAAAAAGAACGGTACAATAATTTTCTGGTTTCTGCAGCAACAGTAGCACTAAATTTATACTTGTTGAAGTTTAAATATCCTTTAATTTGTAGGCAATGGGCATGCACAATAATTGGGTAATATATATGCTATTTTGAATCCTAATAAATTGAAGAGTGAAAAGTACCCTTTTTAATAAAAGCAAGGAATAGAGTGATCAGTAAAAAGAATAGGAGCTTTAATTCAAATCATGTGACACTATTTATTGTAGTAAATCAGTAGGCCAACATGTCCCTTTGCATTTAGTGGTAAATTCTAGTACACATACAATTTTGACGAATCCAACAATCTTCTAATTGCTTATGTGAATAAATCTATGAAACTAATTAATGATAATAAATCTATGAAAATATTCTTTTAGAAGAGGTAAGTGAATTGTTTAGGTTAAAAGCAAACTTAGTAACTCACTACTAGGGCTAAGCTTTTTAATTTTTTTTTCTGAAAAAACATTTGGAATTGCTAAATACCGCCCCCTTTTACTAGTCACCGCCCCCCCTTTAGACTATTTTGCCCTTTACTTTATTTTCCATCAAACTTCAAACTTTTCAATTCTCTCAAATTCTCTCAACCTTTAAACTTTCAAAGCTCAATCATTCAAAATCATTCAAGTAAAACAACACCAAAACTCATGCACAAAGATTTTTTTCGGATTGAAAGTATGTTTAAAAAAAAAAGTCTATTT